>JAEIGF010000591.1:13537500-13685000 GCA_018903485.1 Drosophila littoralis
GTTGTTGCTGGCTTCAGCTGGCTGGCAGTTTTGGCAGTTGTTGTCGCTTTGCTTTGGCCCCTCGCCGGCTTGTTGAGATGCGAGAGCTCGGCAAAGCGCAGCGCCTGTGCCGCATCCTCGGCCGCCGCCTGAGATTTCAATGATTTCTGTTGCTTCTCCTTTTGCGTGATCACCTCGTCCATTTCCTTGGCTATGACGGGCACAATCAGCTTATTGGCCAGCACCACGGGCGGCTTGTTGTGGTCATCCAGCTGCTGCTGCTGATGCTGCTGCCCAGGGCTGATGATGCCGCCGATCGCTGCCTCTGCCTGCTGCTCGCGCTGCCGCTGGAGCTGTTGCTCGTGGCGTCGCTGCTCGGCGAGCTCATCACAGAATATGGCAACCACGGGCCGGAAGAGCGCCTCGTCGCAGTTCTCGTGTATGACACAATCCTCCGCCGCCAGCTGCCCGACCACCTCGTCCAGCATATCCGTTTGCAGCTCCCCGCTGATGCCCGCATGCACGTCCGTAACGGTGCCCAGCGGATTCACAATTTTCTCAATGCGCGGCGTTGTTGCCGGAGCAGCTGCTGCTTTTGTTGTGCCCGCTGCCGTCACCTCGTAGCTGCATATATTGGGCAGGACGCTGGCCAGCGCCGAGATGGCGGCCGCGCTGTGCGGCAGCTCCTGGGGCAGAAGTCCTGCTGGCGACTCCTCATCTCCGTCCGCCACGTGCTCCGCGACCGCATCGTAGTAGCAGGCATTGTCGCCAGCTGCGGCTGTTGCCGTGGCAACTGTTGCTGCTGCTGCTGCTGATGTTGCTGCTGCTGCTGCTGATGATGATGTTGCCGCCTCGGTGGCAACATTGGCGACGCGCTGCGCTAGGCCTGACGAGGCAAGAGGGTCGCGGCGAGGCAGGGTGTGGTACGTTACGAGGCGCACAGAACAGAGAAGAGAAGAGAAGAGAAAACAAATTATGAGAAAAGCGCGTTTGCCATATCAAAAAATGAGCGTAAGGAAAAAATCAAAAAAAAAAAAAAAAACACAAAAACCTGTGCAACATTTTACTCAATTTACATTTTCCATATGCATGTGTATATATTAAGTATATATACATACATATATATAACATGCATATGCATATATATATGTGTATACATACATATGTATTGTCTCTTGTTCTTAGTAAGCGTTAACGAAACAGAAAAACGAGAAAAAACTTGAAAATGCAAACAGCATAAAAAACGCATCAAGCTAAATGCAAATGATTTAAAAAAAAAAAAACATACATATTTATTGTGTTTTTTTCCTTTTTTTTAATGTATTTTTTGTTGCGTGAAAAATGTTTGCTGCTAAATTGTTTTTTTGTTTTATATATATTTTTTTTGACAGTTTTTACTAGTGTTTTTTTTTTTTTGAGTGAGTTTTTTCTTTTTGAAGCGTAAAAAGTAAAAGCGCTTTTTGGAAAACAGCAAAAATGATAATTAAAAGAAAATAATAAGGAAATGCAATTTATTTTTTTTTGAATTTTCAACAATTTTCATATACTTTTATATATATATAATATTTTATATATATATATATATATATATATATATATATAGATTTATATGTGTTTATTCTTCTTTTCAAGTTAAACGAAATTATATGGCTTTGGCTTTTTATTCGAGAATTCATGTAGTTCTTCATGTGCTCTTTCTTCTCAACTGTTCTCTGTCTCTTTCTCTCCTCCACTCGCTCGCACGCACGCACGCTCTCTCTCTCTCTCTCTCTCTCTCTCTCTCTCACTCTTTCACTCTCTCACTGTTTCACTCGCACGCGTCGTTAAATTGTTTTTTTTGATTGCAACTCGACGAAAGCATTTAACGAGGTGAAAAGCCCAATAAAAAGTGAAGCGTTTAAAGCGGGTGTAGTTGAAGAAGAAGAAGAAGAAGCAGACCAAGATGATGTAGAAGGAGAAGCGGAAGAAGAAGAAGAAGCAGCAGCTGGCGCGCAAGAAAGAAGAAGCAGCTCGCCTGCAGACTTTTTTTTTTTGATTTGTGCTAGACGCAATTGCAGTTGGGATTTTTTTGGGATTTTTCTTTTGGGGGAAATTAAGAACTTTGGCTTGTATTACGGTAGTTCTTGCTGACAGAGAAGAACAGGGGGGAAGGGGGGGGGGGGGTCCTACAACAACAGAAAGGAAAGTAGACGGGGAAAAAGTGCGAAGGTGAATCAGCTAGAGAATATGCCAGAGTTATAGAATTGAAGCCAACTGTTGTATGTGTGTGTGTGTGTGTGTGTGTGTGTGTGTGTGTGTGTGTGCGAGTGTGTGTGCGTGTGCGCGTGTGTGTGTGTGTGCGTGTAGGTGTGTGTGTGTGCTAAGGTGCGCGTGTGTTTCTGCTTTGGTTGGGTGGAAAAGTTCACATATTTTCAATTTCATTTCAGCTGTGATAAAAATGTTTTGGTTAGCTTAAATTTAGTTCATATTATTAGAATATTGATTAAAATGTTTAACAAAAATAAGTATTAATACGAGAATGTTCAAAAGCTGAGCTCAGATTGAGACTTAACCAGTGTTGCACAATGCACAAAATACATTTGGAATAAACAAAAGCACAAAATATTTGATTACTCAATTCGATAAATTCGGTTCCAAGAGACGATTTTAATAAGCAAAACAAGATTTATAATAGTCAATATTTTAAAGTAAATAATATATATTTATTTTTAGAAAAAATATTTTCTATTCTCAAAAAAAAAAAAAGAACACATTTTGTACTCAAAAACTTGATTTTCGTTTTGATTTGAAATTTTGTAAAGAGTTACGATTGGAAAATATTTGAAAATATGATGAAGCGAAAACCACACACACAAAGCACACACTCACACACGCACACAATGAATGAAGAAGTCTTCTGATGTGGAAATGAATAGTTGAGGGTTTGTTGATGAGCTTGATTTGGGTTGGATTTGATTTGGATTTGATTTGGGGACAGATCGGGAAAGTAATGCTCGGAAGGTAGTTAGTGCATAATTTCTTGCTCAAATGTTTAAATAACTGCAATTGCCGCCGCGTTACACAACTTAAAAGAAACCAATGCCAATTTCGTGGTGTTTTCTTTTCCACCAAATTCAATCACAAATTTTCCATAAAGCGTTCAAGACAAAAATGTTAAAAAATAATCAAAGCAGAAACAAACGTGAAAACAGGCACCGAATTTAAGGATATTTTTCAAACGACAAATTTCAGAACAGTTTAAAAAGTTATCGAACGGCAAACGTTAACGAATTTGTTTAACTCTTGATCTAAAGCGATTATTAATAGTGTTGAAAAGTGATTGATGTTGAAAACATTTGTTATGCAACACTTAAAATGATCTCTAGTGCTCGCTAACTAACTACCAAGATATCAAGTTTATTAGTGTTATTTTGTTGTAGAACATTATATTTTTTTTGAAAAACTTTAAGAAACGGAATTGATTTTCCCTTATTATTATTAATTATTTAGTTATTAATTTTGGGGAAATGAAATCAATCAATTATTATTTTCTTTTTGAAAACATTTTCTTATATTTTGCTGTTCTCAAAAACTTTTAGAAATATAATTTACTTTCACTATTATTAAATTAATAGAAAAAAATTTTGTTTTTTTGTTCTCTTCTCAAAAACTTTTTAAAAACCAAACTAATTTGATTTATTATCAATTATCTAATGGTTAATTTTGTATAAGACCTTCTATGTTTTTTTTTATATTTCTGTGTTCGTATCGAATATTTAAGGTTTATTCCTCGAGTCCGTTTTATAAAGCCTAGACTTAAAGGAAACTTGAACTCCCTAGAAATCGGAGCTCTACGATTTTCTCTATCTGTTTAGTTTTTCATAGAAAATGTAAAAAATATAAATACTGTAAATTTTGAATTCAATTGATATTGATAAGTTCTATAAATGGGTTTCTTGATTGCCCAAGCGAATTTTGCGAAGCAATTTAATGATAATTATTTAAGTTGGTAACGAAATACTCTAAACATTTACACAAATCACTTTTGAGCACCGTCACAATCGATCTTCAGATACATTCAGATTTGGGCATATCTTTAGGGTATATCCATATGTGCACAGAATACGGATTCAATCGAACAATAAATATGGCATTGAATCCGTTTGGGAACTGTTCTTCTATAGGGACTTACCGATCTCGCGACGTGCTGCCGCCGTTGAGGGCGACTCTCGCATGGCATCGGCCAGATCCTCCTTTAGGCGCATATCGCCGTGCCCATAATCCGAGTCCAGGTGCCCGTGACGAAAGCGATCCATCAGTTTGGGGCTCTGCTCAATGCTGCCTGCAGCAGCAACAGCAGCAACAGGGAACAAAGCAAATACAATTTTAGTTAAATGCGCAGCGCAATTAATGGGCAGCCACTCACTATATGAACCGGATTCGATGAGCACGGGCACGCCGGCACGTCCCGTGGTGGCGACAGTGGCACCAAGCCCGGTCGCTGCGCCCAGCGGCATGTTCAATGGACTGGAACGCTCCACGGCGGCAACGATGGCACCGCTGGGCGTCAATGAGGCAGCCGATGGAGCGGCTGCCGTTGACGGCAACGTTGTGCTCGTCGTCTTGGTAACGCCTATTTCCACGGCCTCCGCGTCCACGTGGTTCAAATTGGAGCTGCAAAGGTAATATGACAATTAGTCGGAGTATAAATAAAGGCTTGTCTTTTATTTGCTTAAGAGGAGCACAAAAAACAACAACAACAAAAAACTCAAAAAGTGGACTTTGTTTTTGCTTGCTTTGCTGTTTTTCTTAGCTCAACGCGTTAAAATTCTCAACAAGTTAAAGCTTGATCTGACTGATAAAGCCGGAAGCTTCTCAAAATAGACTTGAGCCCCACGTCCTGTTGTGATTGGATATGTAAAATATGACATATATATGTATATATAGCTAACATCGCCTTCGAGCCAGTTCCAGAATCCAAAATAAGATTAAATTTGTTAACAATTCAATTTGATTATTCGATTTTCAAGTGCTTTGGCCTCCAGCCTTGGTAAATTCTTACTCTGTCTGAGGCATACGAGCTCCCACAAACCAAATTTGTCCAATGTAGAGAGCTCAGCTTCATTTTGTTACAGATAATTAAACAGATCGGATCACTATATCATAAAATTGACATGTGAGCAATGGACGCACATGAGCTGTTCTTTTTATAAAGAGGACAAAGAGTCCTTGTCTGTTCGATGTATAATTTGACAATCGCAATCCTAATCTGAATATTACATCGTATGGCTAACAATTGTTAAGCTTTGGCTTATACTAGCTAACTGGTCCACTAGGTGCGAGTATTAATGTGTTCATCATTTGGCTGTCGCTCCTTGCTTACCCGCTGGGCGTATTATAATTCTTGAAAACAAACTGCGGCCCCATCCAGAGCCGGCGATGTGGACCGGCGTGCGTGATAATCTCGACCTGGGCCAACCAGCTCTCGGCGCGCTCGTCGGGCTCATCGAACTGATGGGCGCTGTCCATCAGCAGGCTGGCATGTCGATCTTTGATCAGCCAATTGTCCAGCGCTAGCGGTGGTATAATTTCTTGAGATCCATCCTTGCGTCGGCCCAGATTCCACTGCGCCTTGGCCTCCACCTCCAACTCAATGGGCGTATCATCACAAATCTTCTCTTTGGCAACATCTGGAAGGCAGAAATCAAAGTAATACATGTGAGCCCACAAGCCACAGCTAAAAATTGATGCACACTCACTTGAGGCTAACTTCGTGTCCAGATCGTACTGTATGAGCGCTCCATGGCCGGCCATAACGAAGAGCGAATCGACTGCCTTGCGCTGGACGCGATGCGGCGCCTCGCGCGTCGCCGTCGGCGGCTCCAGCAGCCAGGAGCGCGACTTGGCAAAGGTGGCGCAAACGCTCAACGGCTTACCGCAATCATCCGATAGCGAGGACAAGCGCTGACGCTGATGCGAGCCGACGCCGCCGCCCGAGCCGCTGCTGCCCGAACCGCCGCTGACGCCGCCCAGCGTGGCGCTGCCCGGCGGCGAGCCCAGGACAAATGGCTGGCGCAGCTGTGCCAGCGGCTGGACGACAGCGGGTCGTGGAAATGGCGGCAATGTGGGATTATGATACGGCTGCAGCGACTGCACAAACGTGGTGCTCTCCGAGTGCGATATGGGCGAGCTGGAGCGCCCGTCGGCGCCCAGGCCGGCGCTGCGATGGAAACGCGACAGCTTATTGACCACATGCAGTGAGGTGTGGGTGCGAACGCCCATGGCGCCGCCGTAGGGCGTTATGGGGAAGACATGGGTGGTGCCGCGGAGCGTGGAGACGGCCGCCCAGCGTGAGTCCAGCGAGAAGGCAATATGCTGCACCTTGGCGCTGGTATCGCCGCGATGCAGCACATACAGATGATGCACTGCAGCCAAACTGGAGCCCACTGGATGCGGCTGTATGCGAAACACATGGAAATCATGGCCACGACGATCCGCTGTGAGCAGCAGCATGCCGGAGCTATCGAATTCCATGGCTACCAGCGCCTCGCTGTGCGCCACAAAGTGGGCAACAATTGGATCCCCGCCCGCATGGGCGCCCGTCAAGCCGAGCGGCGCGCCCGTCGTTGGACTATAATCCTTAATGGGATGCTGCCAAAAAACAAGCCATTAGCACACACACATATATCAAAAGCTACTTATATCCAAGTCAGGCACACTCACCTTGACATCTATAATGGTCACCACGCCCGATTGCTTGGCATCGGCGCCGCCCGTGGCCGAGTCGAAGCTGCTGCTCTTGGAGCTGTTGCCGCTGCCGGCACTGGTGCCGGTCAGGCCGGCGGCGACCTGTTCGCCCAGCTCGCGCAGACCCTTGCCAAAGGATTTGGCTGCATTTAGCACCGTTGCCGTATAGCTGGGCACGCCCTCGCCATCGCAGCCGCCCCCGCTGCGCTTCGAGTGGAGCAGCTTGTGCTCCGCATACGCCAGCCAGCGTGGACCGAGCGCTATGGGATTTGGGTTGATGCTGCGGGGTGTTAAGATAAAACGACTCGATTTAATCATTTTCAAAAGTCGAGAGCTTAAAACTAGTTTTAGCAATTAAAATCATCTTCGAGCATCTAAGGAATATCTAAAAGTTGGGGAACGAGCAATTTTTTTCGATGAGCTTTAAGCACATTTTAACTCAAAGCTCTCACGTGCTCGCTTAGCTGTTGAAAGTTTTAAATAAACTAGAATTAATCTCGATTTAGGCGGAGAGCAGTTTAAGCTCTATCATATGCAAACAAATAACTTAAGTTACAGCTAACGAAAGTCAAGACTTTAAGATGAGCTTTAAGCTTTGAGTCAACACTTAATCATTTAAGAGGAGCTTTAAGCTTTGAGTCAACACTTAATCATTTAAGAGAAGCTTTAAGCATTAGGTCAACGCTTCATTCAGCTGCTCAAGGAATCATACAGAAAGCTTTTGTATACTTTAAAAGCTGCTTATGCTATGTTAACAAAGCTGGTGAATAAATGAATATAGACCGAGAGCAAAGTGCGACTTAAAGTTTTAAAACATATCGAACAATGAAAAGCGTTAGTTCAACTTTAAGCAACTGCCATTGCCCCACAACGAGTCAAAGCTCCAGAATCAAGCTTAAAGCTAACTAGAATATACTATATATAATTGGGCTTAACTCACCCTGGACTGGGAAAGCAGGTGGTTATGGTTAGGCGATCCTCCAGTGTGCGGGCATCAAACACCGCCAGACGCTCGTGGAAGCTAATGACCACCGCCGAGCGATTGGCTTGAATGTCCAGCACGGCATTCTTGAATTTGATGGTCTTCACCTGGGCGCCCGTCTTCAGTGAGACGAAATTGACGGCACTGAAGTGCGAGTTGCCGGCCGAGGTATTGCCAATGCCACCGCCCGCCGAGCCCGAGCCGCCGCCAGAGATGTGACCTCCGCCGCCACCGCCGCCGCCGCTAAGTAGACTGCTGGCTGCAGCGCTGCCGCCATCGACGAGGGCCACAAGTGGCCGCTTCTCGGCAAAGGCATCGACTGGCTCATCGGCGCGTCCGTTGTCATCGAGTGCGGTGGTCGCCGTTGCCGGCGTGGGTAGAACACGAAGTGCGGTGACAACGCCATGTCGCCAGGATAACACCTCGACAGCTTCACCGTTGGCGGGTATGGCCCACACCTGAACGCCCAGGCCGTAGCCGAGGATGAGCAGCAAGGGGGGTGCCGCATTGCCCTCCAGTTCCCAGTCGTCGCCAAAGCGGGGATCGCTCACATCGGCGCTCGTCTCGAAACGGGCCCAGGTGATGGTATCCTTGGGATCCTGCACCGGCTGATGCACCAGCGTCACATCATTGATAAACCCAATGGCCGAGTCCAATATGGAGCGATCGCTGACTGCCTGTGGCGGGACAATTGCCGGCATGGCCATGCCGCCGCGCACACCGATACCGCCGCCCCCGCCAACGCCAACAGAATGTTGATGATGATGATGATGATGGCTGTGATGGCGGCGTGGCGAGTCCGCGGACATATTATACGAGAGATCGCCTTGCCCTAAGCGCAGGAGCGACGGCTGCCGCCCGTCTCAGCTGCTTCGTTCAATCAAAGTGCTTGAGTGTGAGAAGAGAGAGTATCGTTAAGTTGTCCGCTTGTTCGCTCGCTCTCTCGGCTGGAGGATGGAAGATGGGAGATGATGACGGTGACAGGCTGTCTGTCTGTGTGGCAACTGCGCTGCCGCTGCAGCCTCCGTATGTGTCTTGCTGCCAGCTGTTGTCAACTGCAAAATAGAAAGCAAAATAAATAAACAAACTGTAAGCGGGCGGGCGCTCTCTCTCTCTCGCTCTTAGATTAACGAAACACACACACACACACTTGCGCACTTGCTCTCGCTAACATTTCAATTCCATTCTGTTGCGTATATGGCTTTTGCTTTGTCTCAATCAAATGCTTTTAATCTTTGCACACTCGTGCCAGGCCCTTCTCCTCGCTGCCTCACCCGCCGCCTCGCTCTACAGCCCGCACCCCTTTTAAGTTTTATTAGCGCATTACGTGTTTTTTTTATTTTTTTTTGTGTTTTTCAACGTTTTTTCTTGCCTTGCTTTTTGCACACACATGCGAGGGGGCGACAGCAATTCCATGGGGCGTAAATTAAGTGCAATAAAACCCATACACACACGCATACATACATATGTGCATACAAGACAAGAGTGTGCACCACGCAATTGGACACAAATGTATTAATTTTAATAAACAAAGTAAAAAACAAATTGCAAAAGTAAAAAACAATAACATAATAACGGCAATCTAAGCAAATTGGTAAACAAATTTTTGTAACGTGCTTTGCTTTTGTTATTACTGTTAAATACAGATATACGTGTGTGTGTGTGTGTGCTTGTGTGTGTGTACATTAAGCAAGCGGTAGTTATCACCATGAGGCCACCACCACACCAGCAGAAGCAGAAGCAAAAGCAACAACAACAAACGAAACGAAACGAAACAAGCACGAAGCAAAAGCAACGGCAACAAAAAAGCACACAACAAAACGCAAAGCCAAGCTTTCAGTGTGACCAACAAGTGCGAGCGAGATGCAGCGAGCAACAGCTGTCCGCAACGAATGCTATAATAGCGACAGTAACGTTAACCCATATGTGGCCCAGGTGCATGTTTGTCACACAGACCAGAACCAGAGCTTGTATAGGTTAAAGGCTTAAGTGCTTGTAAATTGTTTATAATTTGGCAAATTGTTGTTGGCCATTTAGCAGTGAGTTAAGCTGATTTGCTGGCCACTTATCGTTTTGCTAGCTAATCGAGTCGAAAAAGCGGCTTTTAAGAAAGTTTCGTTGATCTCATTTCATTGCATGGAAATTAATTAAACCCATTTTGATGCACACACATACCACTTAAGTTGTAATTGCCTATCCTATTGGGAGCTTGTCACTGTAGCCTACACACATATTGAAACAGATTGTTTGATAAGCGAACATGACGAGTATTTGTTATAATGAACAGCATGAGCCAATCCGACAAGCCAAAGATCAACATTGTGAAATAATATATGCACATAACTAATAAATACATTTGCAAAAAATAGCATGTATGTAATGTGGGGCTTAAGGGCCAAGCCCAGTAATAAGGCGTAACGAAATTGAGAGCAATTCATTCATATGACAGATGTTTTATTCAATTTTAGTTCTTTAACTGTTGTGTTTTTGAAAAATGTGGGAAAACAAACAATTATGCCAATATGTATTTACAAAAAATTGGGTAATAATATTACATAAAATAAAAACCAGTTTGCGGACCGGACAACAAAATGTATATACACATTTGCATAGGGTATGGGTATGCAGCGTTCGACATTTAAGAGAAAGACTATTGCGCACAACAATAGGGGTTAAGGTTAAGCCAAAAACTATTTCACAAAGCGCATGACGCACAGCAGAGTTGATTTGAGTTTAAATACATATGTTTGTGTGTATTGTGGGTCTTTGTGTTTTAAGCAGCATAGTGATGGAGAGAATAACACAGAGAGAGAGAGAGAGAGTGGGAGGGGAAAGAGAGCAGGCGGAGGGAAGGAAGACTAGCACAGGGCGCAAAACGTTGCATTCCTTAATTGACTTGCGCACACGCGCAGCAGTAGCGACAACAATAACAATAACAATAGCAAAGGCAACTGAATGCAATGTCACAGCTACACATACAGAGAGGTATGTTTGATGGTGTGTGTGTGTGCCCGCAGTCAGCAGCAACAGTTACCCCTTCTCACAGCACAGCTCAACAAATCCCCCCACACCTACAACGAACGCAACGCATTTCGTCTTTGTTTTGCCATAGGCAGAAAAAAAAAGCAACAACAATCGTTGTTCGTTGTGTGCGAACTTTAGCTGTGTGAGTGCAGAGTGAGGCGTGAGTCCATGTGTGTGTGTGTGTAAATTGGTGTGTCAATGTTAATAAGCCAGCTAGTCAGCAATCTGAGCCAATGGTTCCGTTCGTTCGTTCGTTCGTTTGTTCGATTTCTTTGTGCACGCAAAACCAAATACACACTGACACCATACTAAGAAAAAAAAGCTCATGTGCATGCGTATGTGTGTGTGTGTGTGTGTGTTATTATTGTTTATGCTGTTCATTGCCACTTGACAAAATCTACGCCAAGCGCTTTTGGTAGACAAAGCGAATCACAACAAAACGCAACACACACACACACACAAGCATACTTTTGTGAACAGGTGTTACTATAAATACACATGCACACAGCATTTCAAAAGCGCACGCAATTCTGTGCAAGTAAAAGAGAGAGCGGGAGAGAGGGAGAGACATAATGAACAGCCCTCGTACAAGAACATGCAATTTGATGTTCATTATATGAACACTTGTTCCCCAGTTTCTGGAAAGGGGATTCTGAGTGCGTCATTGGTAAAATCGTGAAATAAACTAAGGGGCTAAGCAACTGTAATTTTAAAATCAATATACGAAATAGTGGACAGCAAGAAGCACAATGATTGAAGAATAATGTAATTAATAATTGAAATTTAATTTTCAAACAAAGACAATTCGACAAAATTTGTACGCAATTGATTGATAACAAATAACGCAGTGTGACCAGTTGAAATGCAGAACAGTTAGAATTTACAGACGAAAATATAACAATTATGTGAAATGCATTGAAGAAGCGTGTAGCACAGTATAACAGTGACATGCAGGCCAGTTTATATAACGCAAATAATGATTACTGTTGAACGAAGTTTAAGAGCGTATTTTTAAATGTCAGTCGATAATTACGTAGAATTTTAATGATAAAGTAATAAGGAAAAACCAAAAGAGAGCAACAAGTGAATAAAGCTAAAGCTTTCAATCGATAAACGTACGATTTTGTATGCAAGTAAGTGCATATTAAGACATTTAAGGTACTAATGGAATATTTTCATTGCAAGCGACGTGGTTCTGGCTCCACTCATAGAAACAACTTGGGTCTGGTAAAAAAAAAACAAAAAAAAACAAGTAAGAGGTTCTAGTCGGGAGCTCCCGACTAGGGAATACCCTGAACCCTCTTTGAGGTGGTAGCGGGGAGCTGGCGATAGGTCTAAAATGAAAAATACTTGACATATACATATATAATATTCGAGAAGCAACATATCATGTTTGGTGACTCTCGCTCTTATTATTTACCCAATTTGCTCAAAAAACAGAATGTCGATATCGATTTTTATCGATTGTTTGGAAACGGAGTAAGTTATCGATTATCGGAAACAAACTCGATATGCGTAGGAACTAGGAGAACCTTCAGCTAAAAGTCTCTAGTCTCTTTCAAGTCTCTAGCTCTTATAGGTTCTGAGATCCTTGCGTTCATACATACAGACGGACGGATGGACGGACAGACGGACATGGCTAGATCGACTCGGCTGTTGATGCTGATCAAGAATATATATACTTTATGGGGTCGGAGATGCTTCCTTCTGCCTGTTACATACATTTACATTTTCCACAAATACAATATACCCTTTTTACCCATTTTTAACAGGTGCAGGGTATAAAAACAACCCGCATAGCAAGTGGTTTTGTTGCTTCTCGGATCACGTATGCAGCACACGAACGTAAGCTGCCGGGCACTCTAAAGCTTTGCTAGCCAGACGTGCACTAATACATGTGCATTAATACTAATACTCGTGCACGTAGTGGCAAATTTGAGTGCATTGATATTTACTTTCTTATTCTCATTCGCTCATTCCTTTGCATTCGCACTCACTCAAATATTTGGCAAACATTTTGCAGTCACTTTCAAACCTTTCACGGCAGGCAAGTGCGAGGGAGACAGAGCGCCAGAGCGACAGAGAGAGAGAGAGAGAGAGGGAGAAGGAGGCGAGAGATTGAACCAGCATCTTTGCGCTTTGCACTTTTTCATATCAAATAAAACAGACAACAGCATAATTAAATGAAATGCCAGCAACATGGCCGCGCGATTTGTATAAATAAAATCGAAAACAAATAAAAAAAAAATGGTGTCATTTGCAATGCATTTGCTGCGTCGTTGTGCTGCTTCTTCGTCAATTGCTTTATTTTTAGTTGCTGCTGCTAATAATTTTGGAACAAAGACCCCCAAAGACAGCCCGAAAGCAATTATCAAAATAAGTATGTAAGTAAAACATAAGAACAAGACGCAGAAAGACAAAAACAAAAACAAAAACAAATCCAAACCAGAATGAGGCAACAACAAACAGAACAAACGGTCAGCTGCAACGAGATGTTGTGTTTATGCTCTTTCTCTTTTGCTCGCCTCTCTCTGAGCACGAAGAGCATTGTGCACAGTGACACAAATGCGTCAAGAAATGGCAAACGAGATGGACAATCAATTGAAATGTTTAACAGTTGATTTCGTGCGGCATTTCGTTTAAGCGCACATCTAAACATTAGAGAGAGCAAAACTAAGTTCGCTTAATTAAGTTTTTACTGACAATTAATGACTCAACTAACTGAACACACACTAGTAAAATTGTACACATATTATTTTGGATTTTATAATATGCTTTATCAAACAGCGTTATTTATCGCAGATATTAAAAAAAAAAAAATGTAACCAACACAAAGTAAACGTGTGTACATATATGCATGTGTGCGTACCACTGTGCCAAAGTGTTTCACTATCAGTTCGTTTCGTTTGGTTGCGTTTCACTCCGCTGTCCGTTGTCTGTCTAACGCGCAGTGCTTGCTACACTAGTATGTGTGTGTGTGCGTATGTGCGTGTGTATCTGTGTGAACGAATTTTTTGAAAGCAAAACGAATTTAGGCAAAAGAAAAAAACTTAAACAAAAACAAAAATATTCATTGCTTTTACAAGAGAATAATGCATAAATGTGACAAATAGATTATGAAATCGTGTAATGCACACACACACACACATACATATGTAATTTGCACACGCACACCAGCACACGAATTACTTACATATGCCTACACATATACACATGTACATACATATACGTGTGTGTACTTGAAATAGTTTCGAAAAGTGAACACCAAATAAACAAACAAAACTAAATTGTATAAAATTTACATTTGTTTTTATATATATATATATATATATGTATGTGTATATGTATGTGCGTGAGCTTGATTTTGCGCGTCAACACAACGAAACGCAGTTAAAAGTAGCCGAAAACAAAACAGAAGAAATATGTATGAAGCAAAATAGCAACAACAACTTACCACTTGACGCTGCTGCTTCTGCTGGCGTTGTTGTTACGACGTCAAGAAGCAGTTGAGAATTGGTGGACAGCAGCAGCAGCAGCAGCAGTAGCAGCAACGGCAGCAGCAACAACAACGCAAGCTTCCTCGTTCCAGTTCCGGACGTTCCACTGTTCACCTTTTCTTTTCTTTTATTTTGTTGTGTGTTTGTTTTTGTTTTTCTGCTGCTGCTGTTGTTGTTGTGCTTATGACTGAGGACACAGCAGAAGGGGCAGCGCAAGGCGCACAAAAACAAAAATCATATGTTTTCAGCTGTTGTCGTTGCTATTGCTGTGCTGTTTTCTTCCTCTTGTTGTTTTTCTCCTTTTCTGCTTTGTTGTGTGTTTGGGCTATTCGTTCGTCTTCTTCTTCTTCTTCGTGTCGTTGTTGTTGCAGTCGGCAGCAGCAGCAACAGTAAATTGATTTAGTTTTTGGCTGGCAACAAAAAAAAAAAACTGCGTCTTGCGTTCTTCTTGGAGCTGCCCACTGCCAGCGACTGTTGACGCCCACACACACACACACACGCAAACACACGCAAACGCTGCAGCTGCAAACACAAAGTCGAGCTTAGAAACAAACTTTAAGTGCAAAGCTCCTCCCGCTTGCGCTCGAGTTTGTTTGAATTGTGTCAAAAAAAAAAAAGAAGAAGGAAACCAACGAAAATAAAAAGAACGACAACAGCCCGTCGCTGAGGTTGTTGTCGACGTCGTTGTTGCTGTTCTGCTTTGTTGTTGCTGTTGCTATTGCTGCTGCTGCCTCGCTCGCACCCACGCACACTCACACACACACGCACACAGCAGAGAAGCTGGCTGCGACGGCTGCGTCGTACGTTCTTTGCTTTTCTTTGCTGTTCGTTTTCGTTTTTTGTTTTCTGTTTTCTGTTTTGCGTTCAGCTTTTGCCTCAGCTGCTGCTGCTGCTGCTGGTGCTGTTGTCGTTGTTGTTTTTGCCGTTGCTGCTGCTTCTTGCTAGCACACAAATTAACTGCGACATTAAAATTAAATCTCTGTTGCGATTTTTTCCTTCGCCCGTGTTTAACTTTTAACTCTGCTCCTCGCTTTTTATTTGTTTTCCACTAAGTCTTGTTGTTGCTGCTGCTGCTGCCTATTGCGCTTATTAATCGATTTCACTTTTTTTCTGCGTCTTTCTGCTGCTACTGCTGCTGCTGCTGCTGTCCGTGCAGCCAACTACAACACAATATAATAACAAAAAAAAAAAAATAAACTCGAACAATAACAACAAATATTTGTATATTTCTTGTCGCTCTTTTATATATTGGCGTGCTCGTTTTTCGGCCAAATTCTTGCTTGTCTTCGAATTTATTATTTTGTAATATTTCTGCACACTTTCACACAAATTGATTGTGTTGTGTTGTTGTGGCGCTGTCGTCGTTGCTGTTGCTATTGCTCGAAACGCGTCCGCTCATTAGAGCTGTAAGACAATGTCGATACTATCGATTGCTGCGATAGTCGGCTGTTATCGATAGGGTGCAGCGCTGTGGCCACATATCACGCAATTTGAAATTGAGTGTTTTGTATTTTGAGTTTTCGCTCGCTTTCCAAATACTTTCTTTTTAATATAATTTTTAAAATTCAATTTACTTACTTTTTCATAGTTTCACAGAACAAAGCCACAGCATTATTACCAAAAAATGGGTGTTATTAAATACCAATTGTTTCATTAGCTTCTATCGATACTTTAAAGTTAATAAATATCGAAAGTATTTGATCGGTATATGCATAATTATATATGCATATAAGTTTTATATGTATGCCCAGTTTGTATTATCAAAACAGAATTGAAGAGAATAGAGCGAGATGTATATGGAATTTATTATTAGGCACACTTTCTGCAAGCATTGCTCAACATTGCGCGTGTTGAAACACATGCTGCTCGTTTTGAAATTCGATTATGCTTGTATGTGCCGTTCAGTTCCCATATCGACAAGAGCTAGAGGTGAGCTGCGTTATTCGATAGTTCGATAAGCCGTCCACATATTTAAAATTCAATTCAAAATCATGCAGATAAGTATAAAAGTTATAAATCCATAACACAAGAATTGCCCTCATTGTTTAAAAATTGAGCGTGCTTATAAAAACAGCAGAACAATATAGCGCTTGTCGCCTATATGTTTCCAAATGCAATTAATTTTGAACCAACAAAATTATACTGAAAGAATATTTCCTTCGGAAAATTTAATTAAATGCAAACACTTACGTTCAATAATTTTCCACGCAAAGCATAAAATAATTAATATTTTACGAAAAATATATAATATATGCGTTTGGCTCCTAAATGTTTTATTTCATTTAATTGTGGGTGTTTGACTTACATTTACGTTGGTAGATCGCACATCAAAATGTTAATTTACGATACTTGCCTCTCTAGCTTTCGATACTTGACTCATTTTGGCACTGTTAGCACAAATTGTCTATTTGTTAGTTATTTACTTTGTTAGCTGCTATAGCTATTTTGCATCAATTGAAATTTATTCCCTGTGCGGTACTACATTGACTTAGCAAAAAACTGGACTCATTTGACGTCCTTACTTACCTAAATAATTACCGTTATATTACAAAACTAGTCAATTTCCCTAACATAACATACAGACGACTCAAGGCCAACGCTGTTAACGCAAAAATTAGCCTCAATAACGCTTCGCACTGTTAACGCTGCATGAAGTCTGTTAATGCGTTTTGAGAAGCTACTGAGGCGCCCTCTACCGGTATTATTTGCATGCCACTGCCAAGCGTTAAGAACTGGAAACTTTTTCTGCAATTTGGCGCGATATTTCAAATATGTTGATGACGCCCCTAAAAGGAAACGATTTTTAAAATATAAAAATACCATTTGGGTTCTTCAAACTGTTAAATTAACTAAAATCAGTTTTAGTTTTAGGAAATGTGTATAAGCCGAAATAGTGTAAATATTTCTTTTGGCTAGGTCCATATAAATAAAGTTATCTGTTTCTATTCTACAATATTGTATTATCTTTTTTTTTCGTGCCTTTATATTCATATGTTTTGCAATATCCGGACATTTGATAGATTCACAATAAAATCAAATCACGGCACACATCACGGCTGTCTGTTGTCCTTGTCGAGTAGCCTGTCCCGCTCTGGTGAACTCTGCCATATAGCATAACATTGAAGCAGTTAAGCGACCAACACACCGACACAAGCCCACACTCATACACGCACACACACACACATACATAACAATCGTCACACGCATTTCGGGAGAGTTATTTAAAGTGAGTGCTTGCGTCTCGCTCGCACGAACATGGAGTAGGCATGCAGGCGCATCATACGGGACATTTTGGCCACGCCCACGTTTGTGTGCTATGTATGTTTATCCGCACGGAACTCGTTTCACCCCTACACACACACACACACACACACACACACACACACATGTGTATGATACGTGAGTTTTGGACTCTCGTACACATATACACACACGGCTGATTTGTAACGGCTGCTCAAATGTGTGTGTGCGTGAGAGCACAAGCACATGTGTGCGTGTGTGTGTGTGTGTGTGAGTGTGTGTGTGAGTGTGTGTGCATGTGCGGCCGCTTATGTATTGCAGGACTCACAGGACTCGCGCATGCATGTGACAGCGTTCACACACACGGAAATGCTATATACTGAAGTGTGCTTGCATGTGAGTGTGTGTGCACTAGTATACACACACATACACATACACACACACTCATATGCTCAGCGGGCCACTGTTAACTAATTACAAAAAAGGCAAATGAAAGTTTCTTCTTTTTGTTTTGCGTCAATTACAAACAGCAACACATGTGGGGGGGGTGAGTGAAAATTGTATTGTTTATCACATATATGTATGTATGTATGTATGCTAAAGAGATTACACATGTATATATGTATGTATATGCATAGACACGCATCAATTTACCGTTGCTTCTCAAATGCTGCGCGTATTCTTATCAATTCCTTTTTCTGTTCCCGTTTCTTCTCGAGCATTGACAGTTACAAATTTGTACGCTTTCTTCTTCTTCTTCTGCTCTTGCTATTGCCCTTCTTTCCTTTGTTTTCGCGCATCTGCTTTGTGCTGCCAACCACTTCAGTTGGCGCTTTCCTTATTTCTGCACTTTCACTTTTCGACGCGTCGCCTTTTGACCCCGCCTCCTGCTCTCGGCAAATTTAGAACAATTCTTGCATTTTTATTTTCAAATAGAGCTTTTTTCTACCTTTTAGGGGCCCTTCTGTAAAAATCTAACATATGTATGTATTTAAATGCAAGGCAAGAGCGCGTGCGAGAAAGAGCGAGCGAGAAAGAGAGAGCGCGAATATTGTGCAATAAAAGGCGTGGGAAAGTCAGTTACGAAAAAAATAAAAAAGGTAAAGCGCATCGCATTCGCCGGCAGCAAGCACAGCACAGGTCATACCTATAGAACCAATTACCAATATTACACATGCTTTTTAGAGTTTTAAAGAGAGAGGGAGAGATAAAGAGATACATAGAGAGGCAGAGAGAGAGAGAAAGAGAGAGAGACAATGAGTGAGAGAGAGAGACATAGAGAAACAGGGAGCGAGGGAGAGAGAGAGAGAGAGAAGGGCAGAGAAAGAGAGTGACTCAGAGTGACAGAGAAAGAGAGAGAGATGGAGAGAGAGAGGAAGAATAAGAGTAAGAGTATGAGTAGAGATCAAGATTATTAGACTGCCAGCACAACAATATTAATAAAACATTTATAATCAAAGCAGGCAAGCCCGCAGCCTTACTTAAATGCGTGAGAATCGCATAGGAGGGCAACATTTGAAAAGCTGCACTATTATATATTAGCTGCGCAGCGAGAAATACATTTGGGCCATGTTTGGTGGAAGAGAACATACGTACATATGTATGTATTATGGGGTAAATTCATGTTTGCATAATTTGGTTTGTATATGTATGTATGTATGTATGTATATATATATATATACACATACCTGAATTCATGCATGAACGAATAAAAGCATTAAAAATAATCATACAAACATGTATATTAATATACGTATATACATGCATGCATTTTATGTATATGCTTTCATACATGCCTATACACATACATATACACAACTATACATACAAACTATTTACGAACACATGCCTATGCAAATACACACTTACCAAAAAAGTTAGATTCCCACCCCAGCTCGGCCAAGAAGACTTCCGATAGAAGCAGGAAATCTGCAGCTTACTTGAAATAAATGAGAATCGCATAGTACGGCCAAATGCGGAAATGAGGTATTTTTAATGTGCTGCAAAGCTGGGGCACACAAGAAATACACACACATACGCTCACACATGCTCATGCACAGTCACTTACACACACACACACACACACACACACATACACACACACACACAAAAGCAACACCCTAAATTCCAGATGGTATTAACGAGATGAAAGGCGCTGTAATTACAAGCCGAGACTAGGAATCTTTAACTCTAGCATGCACAACTGCGGCGCATGGATAACGCCTTTATACAAGGCGTGGAATAAGCTATACACTCAGAGTGGGAGTGAAAAAGAGAGGGGGATAGAGAGAGGGGGATAGAGAGGGGGGGGGGAAGAGGAGTTGGAGGCGTGTTGGAGCACAAAACATTTGCTGCGTGGTGTAAACTTGACTTTGAAATTTGCCTCATTTGCACTTGCTGCATTTACACCTGCCACGCAATGGCGCCGGCTGCCAGCGTTGCCACCCATTCAAAATGAAAAGCCAGTCCTGCCACCCTTCCACCCCACCCCCACCTGCCGCCGCCGAGCGCTTGGAATGCGTTGTGACTTTTTATTTATTTTTATTTCTATTTTGTTTTTTTTTTCTGCAGATTTAGTTAAGCACGAAGCATGCTTTTGGCACAATGAAAACAAATGCCGCAAAAATGGAGAAATGGAGAAGAAGAAGAGGTAGCTGGCGGCATTCGGAATTATGCGGAGACTGAACTGTTGCATGCTTTTGGGCGCGTCTGTGGCATTAAAGAAGGAAGCCAGCAAACAAAACAAAAAAAAAACAACAATTGTCGACCAGTTACAGATTGCAATTGAAGATAGAAAACTGGTTGAGTAGCTGGCTTGATTTTCTATTAAATAATGAAAATTTCAATCAACTTGTTAATGAAATGGCGTGATATGATACTATGATAATCAGAAACCGGATGTCTGAAAATCTGGCCTGGATATCAATGTCAAATTGTTAAATTTACAGACCAGCTGTGTCCAGGCCAAGTTCCTTCTCCTTCTTCTTCTTCTGTATGCAATTAACATAGTTAACATATATGAAAATAAGTTGGAAGCCCATCGCATGAAACTTGATACTGAAACCTCTGACCCACATTTTCCGACCAGAAGGGTTGTCTTTTGCGAAAGGTGTGAAAGGTGTGAGCACCTCTCAAAGATACTATTACATGGATCTTTGACCCTGAGTTTGAGGGATTTCTGTATGTAATGATGCATGCAAACGGTTTCCGCTAATTTTCCATACAAGCGCGTGGAAAGTTTTCACATTTCAGCTACCTACCTCAACTGGCTCAATCAGGACAAACAGTTGTCCAGAGATGCATGAGAATCACGGAAATGAAATGAAGCTTTTCTTAAAAGTTTTTCCTCCATTTTCTATGCATGCAGATGCCTTAAATTTAATAATATTATTAAGTTGGCTGCGCTGCGCCTTAAAATTCGTGTTTGTGGCAATTTTTCAACACTGTGCCAAATATACATATATGTACATACATACATATATATTTGTAAAAATGCGTATGTATGTGTGTCCATTAAGGTCATTGCTACCGAGTCTCTGGCAGCGACAGACAAATAAATACAAACACAGACACACACACACACACACACACACACACACACACACTGTGCTCTTCACATAAACACACATGTGAACGCATATGTATACGTAGCATGTGTGTGTGTGTGTGTGTGCATATGTATTTATGCATGTGTTTGCATAATGCACGTGCTTGCACTTTTACTTTGCACTTGCCACAATTTTGTGCGCTTTTTTATTTGATATGCAGGAGTGAAAAAACAAAAAATAGAGAATGAAAAAAAAGGGAAAATCTTTGCCGCGTCTGGGCCCAGCAACTGCCACAAAGGGGGCGTCTGAGCGAGTGTGTGTGTGTGTGTGTGTTGTGTCTGTGGCACACTGAAGGTTACAAAGTCTCTCTTTAACCTAGAGACACCTCGGCCGCGTTGCCAGATAATCATAAGTGCAATGTACAAGTAAACATGCCGTCGGCAATGAATGCAATACATATGTAAAACTAATGATATCGATTACACACTTATGCATGAATACATAAGTAATCGAAATGTTAAGCAGTCAACAGGGTGTTGGCGGTGACGTCACAAAACGCATTAAAGTTTAGTTCGCGAGGGTCGTGTTAAGTAGTCAACAGGCTGTCGACGCATTAAAATTTAGTTCGCGATTGTGGTTCGTTAAATAATAAAAAATGCAAGTGTTTAAAATGGCAGGCAGTGAAAAAAGCAACAACAAAGGCAATATAAAAGAATGGCAAACAAATTCGAAATGCAAATCTAAAACCACAAAGCGTAATTACACACGCACACACACATACATACAGATGTATGTAAAAGCGCGCGCAGCACGCAGAAGCTGTGTGGGTGCGAGAGCGCAAGAAGTAAGAGAAAAAAAAGAAAAACAACAACTACGTTGCTGGAGATCACTCTCAGTCTCTCGCTCTCGCGCTCTTTATGCCTCTTACGTTACGTTCGCTTGCATTGCACAATACGTACAATGTTAGGCAAGGCGGTAGAAAACAAGGCGCTAGAGCGAGAGCGCACGCTAGTGCCGTTAATTGCAATTGCTATTTGCGCGCGTGGGCGCGCAACTTAAGGTATGTTTATTGTCTCTTTCTAGTTATTCGTTAAGTGCAAATGTATGTATATTTGATATGAGCTTGTTAAGGATTAAGTCTAGTGTGTGTGTCAACTCAACTACATGCCGGCCCAAATTGTTTGCCGCCGATTTATCAACTGCAATTGCTTTTGGCCCATAAATCATACTCGAAATGTACGAAATGAAAGAAACGGTTCTTGTTGTTGTTGTTGTTGCGCCTGCGTCGACAGCTACTGACCCAAAGCCGAGCGTCGCGCGGCTGCCGCAAATTGAATTTGACGATGGGCACGAACTGAACGCGCGCGTAACCATTGCCACTGCCTCGTTCCATGCTCGCAGTTGTCACATTTCCCGAACCGATTTCCAGATTAACTGGTCGCCGTGCGTCCTCCATGTTGTCCGCTGCCCGTCGCCCTCTCGCACACGCATTCGCTTCCTCCCCACCTTTTCAGGCGTATTTTGACCAGTTCGACTCGCGCGGGGCAGCCCGGCCTGGGCCAGTGTTGGACAGGGGTCAGTTGCGGTATTAAATATTTTGAAGAGGGTCGCTCAACTCATTTTTAACTTGATTTATATGAAAGCAAACGTGCATGTATGTGTGTGCCTGTGTGTGTGTGTGCACATGCACATATGCATGTGTGTGTGTGTGTGTGTGTGTGTGCTCACTCGAACAGCCTTTTGTGGGCAGCATGTGTCACGCCCCGCACAGGAATCAGTTCATCAACGTCGCAATTTGACGTTCCAATTGGGTTTTTAAAATCTGGAACTGCAAAATGTTTCTTATCAAAATTGTCTAGATTCATTCTTTAACAATTTTAATGTTGTTTTATGTTTGAGAAATCAATAGATTACATGCTTATTGCTCTAATTAACCTTTTAGAGGGTATTCTTATTTTGTCATGAAGTGTGTAACACATAGAAGGAATCATCTCCGATCCAATCCCATAAAGTCTATAAGTTCTAGACTAGCTTCAACAGCCGAGTTGATATAGCCATGTCCGTCCGTCTTTTCGTCTGTCCCTCTCTCACTCTGGCAACTATACCATATAGATGTCATAGGAAAGATCGGTCGAAAATAAGTCATTGAGTAAACAAACTCGACACCTATAAGTTTCCCTATGCTCCCTACATATATCATCAATCTTATCAGAATCGGAGCACTATAGCATATGAGGCCGGAAAGTAAGTTATCGTATGGCTAAAGTCATATTGAAGGATTTGTTGCAGTAAAATCTCTTCTCAAATCTTCTCAAATCTGCATTTTCATAATTTATGTCATTTTTTTAAACACAAACAAGAAAACTATAATTTTTAGCTTCATAGACTGGGAACGTTTTTGGGCATAGTTATACCCTGAACCCGTTAAAAATGGGTAAAAAGGGTATAATGTATTTGTGCAAATGTATGTAACAGGCAGAAGAAAGCATCTGCGACTCCATAAAGTATATATATTCTAGATCAGCATCAACAGCCGATTCGATCCAGCTATGTCCATCTGTCCGTCCGTCTGTCCGTCTGTCTGTCTGTCCGTCCGCCTGTCCGTATGTATGAACGCAAGGATCTCAGAACCTATTAGAGCTAGAGAGCTCAAATTTTAGCTGTAGGTCCTCCTAGTGCCTGCGCAGTGTTTGTTTCCGATAATCGATAACTTGCCCCGTTTCTAAGTAATCGATAAGAATCGATATCGAAATTCTGTTTTTTGAGCAATTTTGGTAACTAATAAGAGCTAGAGTCAGCAAACTTGACATGTAGTTTCTAGAATAGTATATATATCTGCATTTGGTGTTGGAAGAAGAGGGTTCAGGGTATCCCCAAGTCGGGAGCTCCCGACTAAAAACTCTTATAGTTTAGCAAATTAAGACAATTTTGGCTATTTTGAGATTGTATTAAAAGTGATTTCTTCTACTTTTAATAGAAGAAAATATAAAATCTCGAAGAAACTTTTTCAATTAATGATATGGAACAAGATTTAAAACACTTTCGAAAAATTTCAAATAATTCAATAGAATTCGAATCGGGCAGAACTTGTGTTTGCCGAAAAGCATTTCCTATAGAAATCTCTTGTCACAAAGTGTTGAATAAGGCTTGGCAAATCGAAGAAAAACTCACAAGAATCTTGGCTTACAGACATATGTATATATATATATATATATTTTAAAGCACACACAATATTTGAGCTGGGGCAAGTACTCGTTCAATGCTACTTGAAGAACATTTTGAGAATGCAAATTAATTTGAATATAGAGCCAGATCTCTGCGGTACATTCAGAATCGAATCGAATTGAATGGAATGTGAATTTTGATTATGTTAAGCATTTGATAACGTTGCCAGCGATTGTAAATTGTTATTGTTGTTGTTGTTGTTGTTGTTTCACCTGGTTCGCATCAATTTACAATGCGTAATAGAAAAATCAAAGTGCCTTCGAGACTGCAGCATTATGAAAAGTACGCCAAACATCGGCAACATTTTTATCGGGTCATCGAAGCGTGCAATGAATGCCTGCCAGGCTCACCGACAATCCGGCCAACAGTCCCCACAGTCCCTCACATCCTCCACGCCCAGCGTTTCCCATTCACTCTGCCACCGTTTGGGGCAAGTGTTTCTCTCGCTGATGTTCGATGCCGGAACGAGCCCTGACGAACGCACATCAATCTGCGCATAATGGCGACGGGATAATAGTGTTTGTTTTCAGTATGCAAAGGTATGCAAAATACATTCACAATGTCTGCACACACTCACACACACACACACACTGCTTTCCTTTGTGTGCTGTACTCTTTCCGAGTGTACCCATAAGCTAACTCTATCTGTCCATCATCAAGCATATTTCGGAGTACCTATAATTCGGCTTAGGTCAATCTGGACAATAGCCATGCCTGCGCCCCGAAAATCGGTTCCATATCAAGCTAATCTAATCTCCTTATATACTACCTAATTCGCGTATTGTGACGTCATATTGGCAAGACAAACATAAATGCCACGCCCACAGGCGTTGGCCACAGTTTAACCTCATGTGGAGGTGGAATTTGTCACAACCCCATTTTCCTTCTCGCTAACGAGCATTAATTAGTGCTCTTTACATTTGAGCCAAATCATATTAATATCTGAATACGAGATCATATAGCTGCCCTAGGGATGATATGTATAGCATATAGCATATAGCACATAGCATATAGCATATAGCATATAGCATATAGCATATAGCATATAGCATATAGCATATAGCATATAGCATATAGCATATAGCATATAGCATATAGCATATAGCATATAGCATATAGCATATAGCATATAGCATATAGCATATAGCATATAGCATATAGCATATAGCATATATAGCAGACAACAGCTTCAGCTTTCGAGCTCATAAGGTTTAGGCTCTGCGTAGATCATCTTTCAGTCCCTCAGTTGGCATAGACTTTGATATATATACACTCTGATGTATATATAGACAATTCCTTTAGATATCTTTCCATCTATAGAGATTACTCCTAAAGTGAGTGTATATCCGACTTCGTTGTATTACTTTTTGTTTTTCTGGGCAACTACGCGTCGTATGCGCGATGATGGCAATCTGTTGTTGCCGACGTCGACGTCAACGTCAACGTCGACAGCGACTGCGACTGCGACGCTACGTTGTTGGCTTTGTATATTTTATGCGTGATTGTTATTGTTTGCAGTTTGTTTTGAATAACGGCATTTTGAGTTATCCGTTGCGGCTCATGTGCCAGCGAATGCCAAACAAATTTCGGCCGTAATTATGGAGTGTATAAAGTAGTAGTAGATGCCCTGCCCCGACCCGCCCCGCCCTGCCCTGCCCTGCCTGGCCATCAGGCGCGCATACAGTGCGGCCCAGACGAGTACATACACCCAACACACACACACACACACACACACACACACACACCCAATAGAAACACATATATATAGAGCTACGCATAATATTACTTATAAATAGGCGCGCGCGCGCGCCCCTCTAATTTGCATAGAGTGCGCGCCCGCCCGTAACCCCGGCGGCCTTTTTCGGGACAGATGTTTTCGCTCACGCCGAATCTTAACCCGAGAACTCAAACTCGAAGGTGAGCCCGAATCCCTACCGTCGCCCTAACCCAGTGTGTTGCCCCCAGGTGCACAAGGACCTGGTGCTGGTTGCCAATGCCTTCGCCTTGTCTCCGCTTGTTGCCAGAGCGCCCCCTGTGGGCGACCGTTGGCAACTGTCAGCTAGTTGATTTCATATGTCAAAAACAATATATGCCAAAGTTCTGTTTAGTTCGCAGCAAAAATACTAGACCTAACTATACCAAAACTCATCTAAAAGAAACTTTATAATATGTTATTAATTTGTTATTTGTTATTATCAGTTTTTTCACCCATTTTCCGTCCGTGGAAAATATAAGGCTTACTACTTAGCTTAAACTTCCCCTCTTGAATTGTGTTTTTAATATGTAAATATATACATATTTGTAAATAAGTTTAAGCTAGTTAAGCATATTTATTCCGATGTAATATGGAGCTTATAAATTCCACATTGAAATTCGATTTCCATTCTCCATTAAAAGGACGTGGATTTTACAAAAAGTGTAAAAGACGTCTTAAATTAAGTGTTAATAAAGTTCTTTAACTTGTTTTTATGGCCGCTCGAGTTGCGACAATTAGGAATGTCACAATTTTCCGCCAATTTATCACAATTACAAGTGGAATTTTCCCACAGGAAAATACTTTCCTCCATTTGGGGATTTTCTAGTTAGCAAATTCAATGTTTGGATTATCTTTAAACTCTGATAGGTAAACCTCTATAGAGGATATTATAATTGCGCAAATGCATTTTATAATCTTGTAAATGTAATATGCATAGCATGAGGCCTTATAGAATCCGTGAAGTATATATACATATATTCGACCTGCATCGACAGTCGAGTCTCTTTCAGGTTGAAGCTCTTCTCAGGAAACTTTGTTGAAGGCAGTATATGTGTCGGCAATGGCCATATCGGTTCACTCTGTTATGAATACCTTTATAGAGGGTATTATAATTCTGTAAATAGTTCCTAAATCATATTCTTGTACCAGACTCGGAATTTATTAGTTTCGATGTAAAACTAATATATAAGCCAAATCTTATCAATATCTGGCCAATATATCATGTAACTGCCATAGGAATGATCGGTCGAGAGTTAAGTTTTTGTATAAAAATCTGTTTTAGTTTTTAGGAAATCTTAACCACTTCTGGGATTAAATTGTCTACTTTACGGGTTACTTTATATACTCTACATATGTATATACTATTTTTTTTTACTATGTATATATTCTATAGCTCTCTATAGGCAGAATTGGTCAAAAAAACGGTTTGTCTCAAAAACTTTTCTGTTTCTCCAGATAACTCGACCAAGCTCAGAAATTATGAACTTTACAATTCTGCTCAGATATCTGCAAAAAAGTCATATGTCTAGAAGAGTATTTTATCTTCATTGTACCGAATATAGCTTTTTTATCCCCTCATTTATTTTCTTCTTCTTACACTTGATTTCTGGCATTTGGCTGGCTCGTTTGGTCGTGCAGGACTTTCGGGCTTTATTGGGACCACTCT
The DNA here is from genome assembly GCA_018903485.1 of Drosophila littoralis. Taxonomy (NCBI): domain Eukaryota; kingdom Metazoa; phylum Arthropoda; class Insecta; order Diptera; family Drosophilidae; genus Drosophila; species Drosophila littoralis. Next base: position 13,565,144 of record JAEIGF010000591.1, read on the forward strand.
AAAGCTGGGCGTGGATACGTCACGTTGTATTCTCTCTCTATGTGTGCTCTGTGTGGTTATATGTGTGTGTGCTGTGTGTGCGTGTGGGGGTGTGTGTCCCTTTTGTGCTCAGCTTTGGCTGGCAATGGCAATGGCTGCTGCTGCCCAGGATACACACGAGAGGACGCGATGCCAATACATATATGAGCACAAGTGAGGGTTGTGTATATGCAGACATACATATATGCATGTATGTTATGTATGCCAGTGTGCGTGTGTGTGTGTGTGTGTGTGTATAATTGAGTATCAGTTTAGTGTCTGTGCGAGGACGAAAGCAGCGACGATGGCGACGACTGCGACTGAAGGCAGCCAAAGTTTTATTAATGTGGGTGGCGTTCGTCCGGATGAGGTTGCTTTTTGTTGATTTAGCTTGGAGGCTGGCAAAGGGGTGGGGGAGGCTTTGGCGTTTGGCATTCTGGGGTTGAGTGTGTGTCATGCGGGGTAGTGTCGCGGGCTGGGCGGAGGTGGAGCAGGAGGTGGAGGTTGCGTAGCAAAGAGCCATAGCCAACGGCTCCTTTGGTGGCTCCACTCGCGCATTGTCTCATTTATCATGTGCACACACACGTCCTGGACAGAATGAGATTTAGAGGGAAAGAGCCAGAGAAAGCGAGAGAGACACACTGAGAGAGAGAGAGAGAGAGAGATAGATAGATAGATAGATAGTGTGCGAGTGAAAGCGTGCGAGAGAGAGAGGGTTGATAGGGACAGGCGGGTGGGTTGGTGGCAAGCGTTGTGGGTGGGCATTGGGGTAGGGGTTGGTAAATGTTATCAGTGCCATTTGCAAACCCAAGTGGAACCCAAGCGCTGCCTGCAAACCGATTGCCAACATCAATATGTGTATGCTTCATGTGTGTGCGTGTGTGTGGGTGTGTTTGTGTGTGTGTGTGTGTGCGTATGTGTGTGTGTGTGTGACTGCAGCAGGTGAGGCTGGGCTTGAGTTTGGGTCCACAAAGTTTATCTTTTCAATTTGCGTGCGGATGGCTCTGCCTTCAACTTTGTGTGTGTGTGAGTGTGTATGTGTGCACATGTGTGTGTGTGGGCTAATGTATTTGTGTACTAGTTGGATTAGGGTTGCTGTTGAGTACATTTATTTGAGCGCCGCTGTTGCTGTCTGCCTCTGTCGCTGTCGCAGTCAACGTCGCAGTCACAGTCGCTGTCGCTGTCATCGTCGTCGTCGTCGTCATCGCCATCGTGTTGGGTCGGACAGCGTCCATATCAATCATTTTCGAGGCTTGGCAGCTTTTAAGGTGCTAAACGAGTGGGCGGGCTGGTTGCAAAATGTTTCTATTGGCATAAAAGACGCTCAAATGAAGCGAGTCAATCAAATGTGATGTGAGCTTTCGTTAGATACTTTGATATTTCACTGTGTAGTCGATGTATGCATCATCGATAATTTATCACATGTGATGTCAACTTTTGATATGTTCTTTGATTTTACTTCCATATATATATATAATCGATAATTTAAACGAATACCAATCAAATGGGATGTGAACTTTTGACGTAGTCCTCCATTTCAACATAAACATATATATACATACAATACGATAGCTCGAATTTTATTTATGAGATGTTGTTCTTTCAATATCGATTATTTATCGATAATTGAAAAGGTTAGCATGCCTTCAGATGTGATATGAGCTCTTGCTGCTTATTTTGTACCTTTTCCACAAAAACGATATATGTATCGAGAACTGGATGATAGAGACGATAGCTTTTTGCTATCGATTATTTATCGATAATTGTTAAGGTTAACATGCGTTTACTTATCTATGTTAGGGGAAGCGATATTCAGATGAATAAATAAACAAAAGTCTTAAAAACATGCATATTAATTGCCTTTTGTTATCGGCAATTAGTTATCGATATTAGTTTCGTGTAAAGGCAAAACATGTTCTATAAATGAACACTGCAGAAGTTCTTTGTTTTAAAAATGATTTATCGATTTATTATCGATAAACACAACATGGTGTTTGAATCAAAGAAATGGAAATAAGTCTAGGAAATTGCCCGGTAAAACATTCGATAATTTATTGATGAAAACGTGGGCATGCGATAACCGTTGCTTTAAAAAAACGATTTTTTATCGCCGTGATCGATAAGTCAACAACATTCGATAACTAATCGTAATGCGCCATAGCTCTCGGTAAGAGGGAGACTTGCTGTGAGAAATTGAAGTTTTATTTCATTAGTTACATCTGTTTTCAGTGTTGCACAACGGCAACAATTGAAAATAGTTCTGCAAGGAGTTCTGCAAGTGCGCGCCCCGCCCTGCCTAATGTGCATTTCTCGACATTTAATCAAGAATTGCGCATATGCAATGTATTTATGTAATCACAAATAACTCATTTACATATTGCGGTGCTGCGAATTTGTGTTTTACAACAATCTGTTGTGGGTGGTGCGTGCCGATTGGACGCCATTTTGGCAATACTTGTAGCTGCCACATGTGGCGTATGCGCGTACACAAATACATATTTGCCTGGATAATTTCAAATAAACGGCGACTAGTTTTTGGGGGCGACCAACAGCAGCAATCCAACAACTTGGCGCACACACACACACACACACGCACACACACACACGCACACAGACACAGGCAGCGCCCTGTCGTGCATTCATTAGCGCATGTGGATGTGAATGCGGGTTTCGGTTGCGGATGCAAATGCAGATTTGGCCTCGTTCGCGCTTCGTTGTTCTGCTTAACATCTAGCAGCGCCCCAATAGCACCCCAAACCCCTTTCCCCTCACTAGTTTCGGTAACCCCACCCTTCAGCCTGCCCGTAGAAGTTTTGGTTCGGCAATTTATGGTTAGAAATTTTGCATATGGACCGCCTCAAAGCTCAAAGCTTGCTAGTGCAATTTTTGGTGGCCCTCCACAGCTGGAGTGGCAGCAGCTGGGAGCAGGAGCTGGGAGCAGCAGCTGTGGAGGCAGCGTTAATGCCGCTTTTAATTGGCGCACACAAACAGTGGCTGGCCCGTCTCCATGGAGTGGTTGGAGGGTTTCAGTGCATGAAACAAGGGGCCGGGGCGGAGCATGTGTGGTAATTTAACTGTTAGCTGCGTCGCTGGCGACCAAAGTTTATGGCTAAGTACGAATACGGGAGCTCCATACGGGAGCATAGAACAGCCAAAGTCCTGCCTTGTACCAAAAAGGGGTTTCGTTTGACAAGTGGAATGCGGCTTAGCTTGCTGGCAGGGAGGGGGGAGGATGGCTCGGGGCAGTAGTAAGGGAGCAGAGCCTGGCAGATTTTCAAGTACATAGACGGCAGCGTTGCCACGTTATGTGCACACGTTGCTTAGGACGCTGTCGCCTTCAACGTAGTCGTAGCTCCTCCTAATTGCAAAGCCGCAGCCCGTTCGCTGGCTCTCGCAATTGTGGCTAGCTGTGCATGTGTGTGTGTGTGCGACTGTGGGTGTGTAAGGGACGGGTGGGCGTTGTGACATCGTGTCGTGTGTGTTCAATAATGCGAGTTTCTTAGTTCGGCATCAGGCAATATTCAGAAGCCGCAAAGGGTGTGGTTTTCCTAACGAATTTACGCGCATCGCTTACATGATTTTGTTCTTTATTGGTTTGCTGCACATTATTATCGATCAATCGATACATTTATATTTTTATATTAATAACAAAGGTTTTGCTAAATTATCGAATCGATTACTATTCAAAACATGCCTGTCCATCATATCCCCTTAGTCTTTAATTGCCAATCGATTTGGGGAAATATCTAAGAGAATTTATCGATAGGATTATATTCATTTGATTTATAAATTCAAAACAGATCTGTTTATCGTAGCTTCTTTGTCTTTGATTGTAAATCAATTTGACAAAATCTACAAAATAATTGATCGATAAGTTCTTAATTCAAAACCCATCTTTCTATCATAGTCTCGTTTTCTTTGTCTTGTCAATCGATTTGACTTAACATAAATATATCTGTCTTTTATCACCTCTACGAAACATTTTTAAAGGCAGTTCGATTTGGTCATATATATCACAAAAGCTTGGACAATTTCTCCATTAATCGATTCTCATTTTTATGGTGTTTTGATTGTGCGATGCGATTGTTACGATTGCATATATCATAAATCGATTTTAATCGATCGCACCTAACTATTGTTTTTATGGAATGCTGAAATGTTCTATAGCATGCATAACAATCGATAGTTGTTGTGGATTTATCGATTTATCGATTATAGTAGATTGTGCCTGAATATTTTTTTTTTTATGGCATGCCTAATCAAGAAGCCACATAGTCAATGTCAATCGATAATGGCTGTTCGTTAATCGATAAATCGATGCTACATTGGAAACTCGAAAAGGCTTTGCTGCTTGGCTTAATACGAAGCAAAACAATCGGCTAGGCTTTTAGCCGAGATGTCCATTTCAAATGTTATCGATAAATGTATTTATCGTTATAAAGTCGCTTTGTGGAACCTGAGAGGGGAACACTTTGCCATTTTAACGCATGCCTGAGCATTACGAAATGCTTGTTGAGCTTTGCACGCTTTTAATAGAGACGTCAGCTTGGTGGCTGCGCCGCACTGATAACGATAACGATAACGATAACCGTACATATTGTCAATTTGGCAGGCGAGCTGTATTTGGTGTGAAATTGAAATTTCACAACGCTGACATTTATTGACAAAGCCTTGATTAATGATAACCATCTTTTCGGGCACATCCTTGCGAGCGCACAAAAGGATGCGCCTCGCACATGACTGAGCGTGTGTGAGTGTGTGTTGGTATTGAAATGAGCACTTGGTAAAGGAGTAGCTCGTTAGAATTTTGACATAAATCAAATAGCAGCATGCTCATCCATCCAACCAGTCAGCCAGTCAGCCCGCCCGCCAGTCAAGGGCCAACACATGCCACCCATGCACCACCTTTAGCCGCAAAACAGCGCTGGTTCAACCCGTTCCACAAAAAAGAAATCGCATTCAAATGCGCGTGTGCAGCATTATGGAAGGAACCGCGAAATATCTATTGACAGTTGGGTGTCATGTTTATCCGAGCTTGTTATCCCATTTTGGCAACATTGCGATTTATGCGATTTTTGGGTGCACGTCGAACCACGAATCACGAACCACGAGCCTCGCATGTCGAGCCTCGAACGTCGAACGGGCGGTTCGGGAACACAGCGATGGATAGTTATAGATAGATAGACATTGAATAGATACAATGCGCATTTTGCATTTTCTTTTTTTTTTTTGTTTTATGAGATTTGTGTGTCAAATTTCCATTAGGCATTTCTGTTTCCCAATTTACCCTTTACCTCACACACACACACACACACACACACACATCCCCCTGACCCTTTGGCAGTTTTTTGTTCCGCGCCAGGACATGCAAATGTCAGGCGCGCTGATTGCACGAAGGGTTAACAGCCGGGGTAACACAATCTCTCTACGCTTCCTATGCGAACTTTTTTTTTTTTTTTTTTTGTTGTTTTCCTGGCTGTTGCAATTTTTTGTTGCTGTTTTTTACCCCCCCTCAGCCGGAATGGTCCTTATGCTGGCAGACATTTATTTTATTTTATTTTTTTTTTGTGTGTTTGATAATTTATTATTTTGTAAGCATTGAAATGTGATTTTTTGTATTTCAATGCCAGCGCGTTGTTTAAATCGAACAATGAAAGTTGATTTACATACCGAAACGATTGCCAGAACGAGAGCTCTGCTTCTTCTTCTGCTTCGACTATAGCCTGTTGTGCCCTTGCAAAAAAAGGGTATTTTGGAATTTGCATGCATTGTGTGACGAGCATAAAGTATGCATCCACACATTCCTGATCAGCATCAGTTTAGAGATACAATACATTTAAGAATTTTTATAAATTATATCAAACCAATGGCCAACTTTCTTAACTTCAGGAAATGTTCCTGTTCTAAGAATGTAATATTAAAAGAATTCTATGTGGAGAAAATATTATGTACCTTTTTTTTGAATAAATATATATACAATATATACGTATATAGTATAAGAAAAATATGATGTAAAAAAATGTATTAATTTTTCTTAACAAGTCTATTTTCTGCAATCGAGTGAAATTGATAGCTAGCTGCAAAGTATACTCAAAATTGTTTTCCTAAATTTGATTACATTAATGACAATTTTTCTCAATTTTACAACATTTTTCAGTTAAAAAAAGGTTATTTAGAGAAAAGAAAACGCATTTTTTTCGAGTGTAATTTGCATCGCACTATTAATTCTATTAATTTCATAAAATGTAATTCAGAATTACAAATTCTGAAAACCTTCAGTCTGTAAGAGTATTTCATTGTCGGCAGTTGTCGCAGACAACTCTTCTATCTTGTTCTTGTTGTTGTTGTTGTTGTTGCTGTTTTTGTTGGTTCCAATAGCTGTTGTTGTTGTTGTTACCCTTTTGCGCACTGTGGTAAGTTGGGCACCCCCATGGCCTCGCTCGGCTCTCGAGAGGACGTGCCGCTGTGTGATGTTTTTACGGTCATGTCGCGGCGCGCTGCGACTCGGCTCGGTCACGGGACAGGGGACAGGGGACAGGGGCCAGGGGTTAACACGACTTGGCATGGCCAATATTTATTGGTGCACTGCAGCAGCTCCTACATAACACACACACACACACACACACACACACACATGTGTATATGGAAAGTCAGGCAGATGAGCGAATCGGTGCGATTTTTATGCGTCAACATTCGCACTTGATTAGAATTATTGATTGCGTATCCAAATTGCCAGCTATCTATTCAGATTTGAATTCGTATCTGCAACAACAGCTGTATCTGCCTCTGCCTCTGCCTCTGCCTCTGTGTCTGTGTCTGTATCTGTAAATCTAACTGTCGAAGCAATTTACATTTGTAACGCATTCACGCTTTCTGTGTGTGAATACAATGCATACAGCTGCGGCTGTGTGTGTGTGTGTGTGTGTGTGTGTGGGCAGCTATCGAAATATATTGTGACACTTTCTTGGATTTATATTTACAAAAGTTAAGATCTTATTTAAATATGTTTAAATAGAAGAGATCCTAACCGACCCGATATATGCAAACTTCTTTCGACTTTCTATGCCCTATAGCCCATGCAATACTATAGCCTAGGCATGATCGGGGGAAAGATAACTTTGTTGTATGAAAAATTAAGCTGTTTTTCTAGAAATCTTAACCAAAACTCAGCAATTACTTGCTTTACTGTTCTACTCGTATGTCTGCAAAGAATAGAAGATCGGAGTAGTGCTATATGCTATAGCTCATAAAGGAACGATCGGTGGGAAAACAAGCTTACCTGAGAAATCTTCTCTAAGTCGTCTAGTCTGCGGCCAGAGAAAGTCGTTCCTGAAGTGCCTAGTTGAATGGCAAGTCGCTCGATCGAATCGGCGGAACAAGTCACAACTGCAACTGTAATGCCGTAATATCCGCAAATATGGCAAATGGACGCATCGAGGGTTGCAGGGACAATAACAACCCGCAAGCCGTTCAAATGAAGAGCAGCCAGGATGATAGAGTTCTGTTTGTCAGTTGCTGAAGAATTGTTAATAAGAACCCTTCAGCAAACGTGGCCACGACCCGTTGCGATCCCGACATGACCCTACAGCGAACCCGAACCCCCTTGCCTGACTGCCTGACTGACTGATGAGGCGCAGTTGTGTGTGTGTGTGTGTGTCTGTGTGTGTGTGTGAGTTGTTTGCATATGAATGCCCCGTTTGTTGCAAGTATCTCTCTCGGCTGCTGCAGCTCTCGAATTTTGATTGTGAATATGCGGATTAAGGTATTTGCGCACGTATAATTAATTGAACCGCACAGCGCTACCGTTGCACGTGTCTACGTGTCTGCCCAAAAAGGTTGCACTACACCCTGCTTGGCTGCCACACACACACACACTCGCACACACACACACTCGCACAGACACACAAATTTTGCGGTTGCCCCGCACTGCGGGAGATGTGCATCATCGTCAGCCCAATCTCGCAGCCAGCTAATAAATTTGCATTGCAATGCAAATATCTGCGCAACTGAGCGTTAAGAATGCGACACTCGGCTTTATTAGCCGCATAGCTGGCATATGCCTGAGATCGAATCGAGTCTGACTGATGCCAAATCACGCGCATCTCTGTGAGATACATTTTAATGAGTGCCCCATTGTAGGAAATCAGAACAGGTAGCTCTCAATGTGGAAATAAGCATTAGGGAGCTACCGACAGATGTGGCAGCAGAAATACAGAGAGCACTACCGGCTGCTGAGGTGTGCACAAGGGGCAAACTGATAGGCAGAACATTAGATGGTTTGTTTTTCGAGTGAGAACTACTTAGCAGAAGAAGAAGTAGTGTCAATGAGTCTACCAAATGAAGGACGGGGGGAACTGTCAAAGGAGTACCCTCTCGGTAGTTCTCTTACGAGCTGTGCAATTACCAAGGTATAACAGATAAATGGAGAAGAGAAAGCCCCAGAGGACCTCTCGTTAGTTCTCTTACGAGCTGTGCAATTACCAAGGTATAACAGATAAACGGAGAAGAGAAAGCCCCAGAGGACCTCTCGGTAGTTCTCTTACGAGCTGTGCAATTACCAAGGTATAACAGATAAACTGAGAAGAGAAAGCCCCAGAGGACTACTCAATGGAAGGTCGATTGAAAAACTGGACTACCCTTTCGATAGTACTCGTATTACCTCGACAGACTAGCTGGGAATACTCAGAGCATTATAGTAGAGGGTAAATATGCCGATTACTCGTCAAAATGTTCATAACTTTTCTTTTTACTCAAAGCTTTTATTATCACACACCAGATACTGTCCCTCCCGATTGTACTCACTCATAGAGAGTAAGAAATTTGGATAGACTTGTGCATAGCTCTAGCAGGGCGAAGTGTGAAGAGGGGCACATATGAGAATCGATTGATTTATGTGGCTGTGGCACATGATCAATAAGCAAAATAACAGCTTAGAGTTGGATAAATGCGAAGGACTTGTAAAGTCACGTCAAGATTTATTGCCTTCAGCATTTGAAGAGCTGAAAAGGTATCCAAAAAAAAAAAAAAAAAAAGAAACAAATCTAAAGAAGGAAAGATTGAGGGTTCGCTGAGTGCATAAATGCTAACGAACTAACTAATTCAGGTAACACTCACTGAGAGTGTGCGTGTGTGAGTGTGTGCGTGTGCGTGTGTGTGTGTGTGTGTGTGTGTGTGTGTGTGTGTGTGTGTCGTCGCATATAAACGTCGTCCTCAATCACATGTCATGGCGCACGCTTTGCGGTGTTTCATTTTTGTGCGGCTTGCATCTCTTTCGGGGCCAGTCACATGCAAATACATATGAAGTGGAGACCCATGTACACACACACACAGACACAGACACACACACACACACACAGACATAGACACAGTCGCACACACACACAGGCAAATCATGTGCTGTGTGCAATGAATAGTATTGCGCTTTTGTCCTAGTTGGATCCTTGCTTACCGCAGCAGCATTCACTAGACCAGCTGAGCACAGACAGCGCGCGAGTAGAGCGGGTTAAGAGGGGGTAAATGAGAGGTGGGCTGAGGTTAGGGTGGGGTATGTGATGCTAGTACACTAAGGATGCGAGTCGCTGGCCCCCACTCAGGCAGCCCAAAGACCAGACGATGCCGCGTGGACAAGCAGCAGCCTTTTGCTTGCCATCAGACGCTGCCAAAGCACTTCACATGGTCCACAGACAGGCAGAGTAGCGAAGACAGAGAGAGAGGGAGGGGGAGGGAGAGAGGCAGGGAGAGTGAGAGAAAGAGAGACAGAGAGAGAGAGAGAGAGAGAGGGGCGAAACAGCGACAGTTGAAGAGAGAAAGAGGACCTGAGAGATAGAGCATGGGCAAATTGAGGAGCGCTTGTTCGGCCAAGCGAGGCTCCGCACAACATACACACACACAACACACACGCACACACATACACACACATGAGGACAACTTTTGAGTGCCAGACAGGGCTTGGATGGAGGCGGGGTTGGGGTTTGGGGCAGCAGTAAATTGAGTGGGCGAGGAATTTAAATTTCAACATGACTGCTGCCATTGCCGCCAACATGGCGCGCGCTGGGCGATGGCCACACACACACACACACACACACACACACACACACACGCACGCATATACTTACAGCACACATGTGTAAGTCATGTGTGTGTGTGCGCGCGCTCATGTGGCAGGTCCATGGACGCGGGTGGTGCAAACGCTGCGTTTGACGCTTGGCTTGCGGGTGGGTTTTGGCATTTGCTGTCACACACACACACCCACACATACACACCAACACACACACATGGGGATTATGTGTGTGTGTGTGTATTTGAATGGCTCTACTTTCACAGTAAGTATCCAGTGAAGCGTTAGGACGCTGGCTTCTCGGCAGCCATGATGTCTTTTGTGGCCATCAGCAGCGTTCATCCTCTTTGGGGATGTTTCAAGCGGCCCCCACCCAACCACCCCCCCCTCGCTCCTTCCAACGACCGCTAGCCAGTCAAGCACAGCTACTGGGGGAGCTGCTTCCGCCGCTCGTGATGGGCAATGTCGATAGGTGAATGTTTTTTGCTCCCATTTTTTTTTTCGCTTTTCTTTTTTGGCCATGTGTGTAGCATGTGGGTCGGGGTTGGGGCTTAGGCTTGGTTTGAGCTTTGCGCTTAGGGGTTGCGTGTGCGGGTTTGGGGCTGGTTGCGTTTATAAACCTCGATATGCCAAAAATTTAACTTGAAATTGATTGCATTGCTTTATAGCTGGTGCCAGCTACAGTTACTGCTGCTGCTACTGCTATGGCTACTGTTTGCCACACAGACTTCATTTTATTTATTACCGCCGGGCACTCGCAACACATTTTCCAAATGCCACACAGTTGGCTCAAAGGGGCATGGCCGTCTTATAGAGGGGGGCGGGGGGTTTTGTTGCAGGAAAAGACCAGACCTCAACCTAACTATTCGCACGCTTTGTGTGGGATCAAACACATTCCAAGTTTGTACAAATATTTTGGATTTGCGCCGAAAACTATGCGATTTTTTCATGGTAACAAAATTGTGCATAGAAAAGGGATATATATGTATATATTATAAACATGATGAGTATGAGCAAAAACTTCATATTCCACATATTTCAACTTTCCCTCTTTCATTTTATAAGATTTTCTTTACGATCACAAATATACTAGACTATCAGTTATTATCTACAATAAATATACTTTAGGGAGTCGGAGATGTCTCTAAATGTCTAAAAATGTATAATAACTTGTTAACGTGTTGCTTGACAGAGACGACAATTTCTCCTATTTTAACTAAAACATTTTCATGATAAATTCAAAAGGTAAATATATCAAATATATCAATAAAATTGTTAAGTTTTTGTTTAAAAAAGAGAAAAAAAAATACATTTTGTTTTGACTTCACTGGGGATTGAACCCCGGACCTTCTGCCCAGGGTGCTGACTTGTAGCCCACCACACCTCGCAAGCGAGCTGCTCGGGCTGGGCGAAATATACATTATGTGATTCACAAGGTAATCAAGGTAAAAGGAAATTCGTGAAATTTATGCGTTTATTATTGTCTGTCTCTCAAGGAATTTTCTAAAAATCCCGTGCTCAATTATGTGCCAAGAGCAAGTTTCTACTAAAATGTAGGCTTTCTCGCTTTCAACATTTACCAACAAATCAATTGGTACAAAATCGTTGAAACTTGAATTCAGTTCTTTTACTCTTGTATATAGCTATTGAAGAATATAAGAACTGAGTTCCAATCAAAGTAAGCCTGGCGAAAGTATATTCCGCTCAAGTCCAGCACCCGAAAACATTGGCAGTCTCTATTTTGTATTTCCACAGGAAGTTTCATTTGAGAGAGTTGGAGAAATTTTCTAAAATTTCATATACATACATATACTTAATGTGAATATATTTAGTTTTGTAACGCACCTTAACGAAATTATATCTGAATAATGGATATTGTAACGTCGCCCCGTTTGCTGCGCGAGTTTTTGGTCTTGTCCATTCAGTGTCTTGTATGCCTGTTCGAGTGCGGCTTCCTGATGCTGGCCCTGCTCCTGATCGTGCTCATGGGCGGGGAGCCGCGCAAGCTGAAGTTCATACGCTTGTATTTGAGCTAAGCTAATCGCAGCGAGTGGCCAAATTGGGCGACAATGACAATGACCGATGACAAATCGGGCTGATCGTAGGAGAATCTTGTTGCGATTACTTCTGTTTGGAAACTTACTTTCAACGTACTCCATTTGTTTTCTTCGTTGTGTCGTGTGCGAATTTAAATAAATGGGCATGGGGGAGAGATTTTGGTGGGCTATCCGCTTTCCCTCCCCGTGCGCAGCTCGTATCAACATTGGAATGGGAACGTTTGCCTTTTGACTAATGTGCCATGTCGTGTTTCCCTAGCAATGGCAGCTTGTGTTCACCTTGCCAGCTTTTCGGGCTCTTATCGGCGCACTCCCTAATCCAAGCCTTCAAATCAAATGCGGAGGACATAAGCATGTTTGGGATGGCATCGGGTCGACTCGACTCGACTCCATTTGGGTTGGTTTGGGTTAGCATGGGGCGGAAGTGGGACAAATGTTGTTGCCAGATTTCCTGCAGTTCCTGCTGTTGCTCCTGATGATGATGATGATGATGAGGAGGAGGTCGATGATGAGATTCGGCTGACAGACAAGGTAGCCCAATGGCAGTCCAGGTAATTATGCCCTAGACTCTCGGGCATATGTAATTGCTTATGCAACTGACAATGCTTTTGGCTATTCCAAGTTTCAAATTTATTCCATTTCTTATTCGAAACTATCAGGAGTTACAACAAAATATTAATAATAAGTAAACAGCTATCGATATTAATGGTGAATCGATAAACTATCGATAACACTTTGATAACTGTCATATCCCACAACGTTGGAGAAAGGTTATTTTGAGGCTTTGCGGAATACATTATTTATAGAGATATATATGCCATTTAAATGCCATATTTAGGCCCTGAACATTTCAGCGCTAGGCTTAGGGTAGCTCCTAGTTGGGCACACCCGGCTAGTACACACACGTCTATTAACTTATTTCTTATAATTGTTTCCTTTTTTTAATCATTACTTTTGGGTTATTTGGTTAAGTGAACTACTCTAAGAAATGTGATCTGTTCAATTTTGTTTAATCTAATTGTCTAATTCAGAAATTTGCATGCATATAAAACTTATGCATAATATAATATACATAATATATGTATGCATGTACATACATACATATTTGTAGTATATTTCTGATATTTTCATAATTCGCCCAGTCTTAATGTCAAATTCAGATACTTTCGGAAGGGCATTATCATATCTGCCTACTGTTTAAGAATTTTTAATAAGTACCATGCAGCTGGCCCTTATGCTGTTGTACGCTGGGCGAGTTTAGTGGGTGGTGTTTTGGCTGTTAGGTTGGTGGGGTTGTGTGGGCTGTGTGGTTTGGGTGGGTGGTTTTGGCAAGCTGAAAGTAAAAACACATCAATTGGCATGTGCATGGATGGAAATGACACCAGAGAGTTGTGCAAAAATGTTATCTTTGGCTTCCGCACCAAGCCCTTTGGATTTACAATGTTTGCTGTCGTCTTCTGCTGCTTCTTCTTCTTCTTCTTCTTCAAGCGTAACAATAACAGCAGCAGCAGCAACAACATTGGCAAAAAAAAAAAAAAAAGAAACCCATTTTAAATAACGGGCAAAGAGGGTGTGCAAAATGTGCCGCGGACCGTCGCCTCGCCCCCTGGCTAACAATGCAAAATTGCCATAAGATAACTCGACAGGCGGCGCAGACACTAACACACACATACACACCTACACACCTACACACACACACAGACACACACTCGCCATATAGAAAATTGGCAGTTGGATAAGCGAAAAAACCAATTCACGAATACTTTGCATATATAATATATTCAAAATTTACTGGGGCGCTGCCCAGGCAGCAGAAGGAATAACACCCGCACCACCCACTGGCAGGCAACCAGGCATCGCAGCAACCCATTTACCCACACACACACACACACCACCCAGCAGGCGGGCGGTTGGGCGGTTGGGCTGTGGGCGGTTATGTTGTGCCACATGCGTTAAAGGTAAACATCCTTTTCAGATGCCAAACATCGAGGACTCGGGTCAAATGGCACTGCGAAACGCTTTTGGCGATTGACATTGGTGCTTTGATGAGCGCGGGGAGGGAAGGGTGGGGGGGGTGTTCTTGAGATAAAGGGCGTTGGGGTGAGGTTGGGGTAGCACTAGGTGGTAGCCAGATGATGTGCAAAAGTAAATGTTTGGATCGATAAATGTGCAAAGATTTTCTTTTTATAGCATTTCGGCATAAGTCGCAGTTGTCGAGCATAAAAAGTGTGAGAAATAAAAATAAAAAGAGATATACATATTTATATATATAAATTCATATACATATGCTGTTTACAAATGTATGTATATTATATTATTTTCTCTCTAAGATCAATACGCAAAGTTTAAAAAAATGCATTTTTTTGTGCAAGATTTAATTAGCTGCAAAGATTTATAGAGATTATGAATAATATATAATTTCCGATTTTAGTTTGCTTTGAAATTGGGAAACTTTGATACTGGCAGATCAATTAGATATTGGAAAGTCTATTGGACAGAATAAACATATATGATAGCTGGAGTTTTCTTATGTTGATCAAAGACCTTCAGCTTAGGCTATGATTTAATTTTTAGATACATTTTCTATATGGTTTGATGGTTTTTTACACAATAAAATTAAGTAAGTGTAAAAGTCCGCTCAGGAGATACCCTGAACCCAGCTTACATTACAATCTTTCTAGTTTTTTTCTTCTTAATATACAGGCATACATGCTTACAGGCATACATGCGAGCATGCACACATGCACACATGCAAACATGCATACATGCGAGCATGCACACATGCAAACATGCATACATGCAAACATGCATACATGCACACATGCAAACATGCATACATGCAAACATGTAAACATGCAAAGTTATGCCATCTTTTAAATATTATTAGTTAGCTGGAAAAGCTTTTTATAATGCATATAACCCAAATTGTTAAATAATAAATTGTGATACTATAAATGAAATATGTGGAGAACCAGATAGTGTGTGTTAATCACGGCATAGCGCCATCTATTGTGCGCGCGGGGTAAACTCGCGCAGTAAAGCTGCGATTTTTTGCTACTTATTTTTGCTTTGGCATACTTTTTTTTTTCTCAATTGTTGTTGTTGTTTTTTTGCACGCTGCTGCGAAATTCGCTTATGATAAAAAATGTTTATATCCTTGGAGGCAGGCTGTCAGCAGGGGGATGGGCACACGGGCAGGGGCAGGGGCAGGGGCATAAGTAAACTTGACAGTTGATGTGCAAATGGGGTGTGGCGGTGCCCATGTGTGTCTGTGTGTGTGAGTGGCTTTTTAGGGGGCTGCGCGCTGTTGTTAAATGGCTGATAGCGAAAATAAAAGTAACACACACACAGGGACACTCACACACACATGTGCCACACTTGCCGCTGGCCGAGCTTGTTGTTGTTGTTGTTGGCACATTTGGTTGCCTGGGCTGAGGCGGAAAATAAAAAATGATGATCCACTCGCAGCTAACGCTTGGCCCCCATGTGTAACGCACCGTTGCGCCGCATCCTGTGCGCCTCCCCAACCCCATTCCCCCCTCCCTTTGGGTTATTACCACAGCGCAGCTCTGGTCCTGTTTCTCGCTGCTGCGGCTGCGGCTGCTGTGGCTCTGGTCCACGCTTCGTCTGCCACGAATTCATCGAATAACCGTAGGCTTTTTGCCATTTTGTTGAACGGCATCGGAAGTCTTCGCCTGGGCCAGGTCTGATGAACAGTAGCGTCCTTAACAGTGTGTATGCGTGTGTTCGTGTATGCGTGTGTTAGTGTGTGTGTGTGTGTGTGTGTGTTAGCCGACGACTCTTGGTAAGCAAGTGAAGTGTAAAGAGCTCTTTCCTTTATTGGTTTTGTATTTTATTATCACATTTCGTTTATTCCTGCGCTTTACGCCATGTAACTGTCTCGCTGTGTGTGTGTGTGTGTGTGGGGTCCATCTATATACACACACACACACATAGATGCGCACACATATATACTTTTACCATATATATAAGTATAGCTCGCATATAGTCGTGCGACTGGCATTTTTGATGGCAGCCCTGGAGCGCCCTAGGCTTTGATGACACTTTTGCAAACCCCCCCCTCACCGCTGCACCACACCCCCCGCCTCTGCACGTCGCTCTGCGCTACGTTTACGGGCCATATGGGACTTTGATATGACAACGCAAATATCCGTTATGGGCCGACAGGCACGCACCAACGCGAATCCCCGTCTTGAAGTGTGGCGCGTGGTGTTCTGTGTGTGAGTTCTGGGGCAGTGTGTGGGTGGGTTGGGTGGTTGGTTGGTTGGTTGCTAAAGCCAGGGGGCAGGGTCTAATGCCGTCATGGACTTGACTACGTAGGTGGTTTGCCTTGGCTTGGTTTGGGTGGTCGGGTTGGCTTAGCTGTTGCCTGGTAACGTCCGTGTGCGCATCTTCCAGGCAGATCTTTCAAAATGATTTTTCAAATCCGACAAAAAGAAAAACACAACAACCTCCACTCACATCCAGTTAAATGCCAACTCCATGTGAGCTACCCATCCCACGTGCCACACATTAGGGGAAGCTCATATGAATTCACTTAGTTGTTTTAATGCTTCATGTTCTTTTGTCCCTGGTGTCATTGGACATGACAACTCGTTTCGATTGATATGCACCCAATTATTTAAAGATAATCTCAGTCAATGTTCATATTAGCTAAGTTCTAAGACTTGAGATGCACTTGTCAGTGCAGCTTATGAAATCTATAATAAGTACATGTGCTTATATACTTATACTGTCTTTAGTGTAAAAAGCCAATGAAGGTTTTTGCTGGTTCGGTGCACGGTTTGAATCACCGCCATGTCGAGCCCCTTCCTTAAGGCTCGGTTCCTGAACTTGGCTTTTCACATTTATGTTTCATTCTTGCTGTAGAATTTGCTAAAATAATGAAACACCATTTCTTTTGGTGGCTTTATACCATAAAATATAAATTGTTACTTAGTTGAAAAGAAGTGTTATCCATTTTGATCTAAACTGCGTTTATAGAGCGTTGAACTGTTGCAAAAACTGTTTTCTACTGAACAGTTACATTCCATATGGTTATCATATCTTCTTGATGGGTTTTAACTCTTATTGAGATATTTATATAACCATTCATAGGAACAATTAATTAAAGATTTTCACGAACTCGATTTAACAACTTATTGTCTCTTATTCCCTATTGTGAAATTGTCTGTATTTGAAAGAATATATGCACAATATATATACCCTTAATAGGGATGATTAATTGAGTCAATCTAGCTAAGTAAGTCCGTTTGGGAAACTATGATCAAGAGTTTTTAGAGATTTCATATGTACATACATATATGTATTTTTATGTTTCCGTTTGATCGATAAATATTGATTTATCGGGTTTACGATAGTTAGCCTAATTTCCGTACTATTGATAAATATTGATTTAAAAATAATGTTTAAGATTTTCATTTTTATTGATTTTCCGATAGTTTGTCTCAACTATCGATAAGTATTGATCTAGAAGTCAGGCTTATTGATTTCCCGTTAGTTTGCCTCGTTTTCGAACTATCGATAAATATTGATTTAAGAACCGAATAGATCGATTTTTCGTAAGTTTGCCTCATATCCGTTTGATCGACCGGGTTGTCATTAGCCGGTTCGATTCAATCAACTGCCATGAAGTTCGGTTTATGAAACAAAAGTCGTGCTAAATCTGATTTCTATTCGAAATTGGCTTCTACGAAATATGTTTCGATTAATGCAATGCTTAAGTTCTTTTTAACTTGAAGCCTGTTTCTGCCGCTTAAAGTATTTATTCAGAACTAAACTAATTAGTTGGAAATACGTGTATCGGCTGGGGGTTTGCTTCGTCTGTTTGTTGGGTAGCAGCTGGATTTGGCTTAAGTTTGGTTTAAAGAGAGCTTGCCTTGCATATGTTAGAGCTTAAATGAGATCTAGACACGAAACTTGGTCTGTTTGTGCTCATAGCATAATAAACCCCTAAGCTAATGCAAATATTTGGATGCCGTATTCAATCCCCGAACATTACTCGTAGCTCGGCGCTAAGCACAGGGCATACCTAAGTCCGACTCTGTATCTAAGATTACTCCATTTCTTATCTAGATAGTTCAATTGCTTATCCAGCATTAAGTTATCGATATAATTGCACTTATTTCGTATGTCGAATGCGAATTGTCGCCTTTGAATGCCTTTGTCTGGCTTCTTCGAATTAATTAATGCGCTACATGTGGTGTTTATTGCTTTTGCCAATTGCTTTGCTTGCTCGTATATAACCTGAGAATTATCACATTTGCTTGTATTTACTATCAAGCTCCACACACACACACACACCGCGCCCCTCTTGCACTTCCTTCAAATGCAATTCAACATTTTTTGTTGTTTTTAATTACACAATGTAGAGGAAGGGGTGCTGAAGAAGGTGGGACATGGGGGTATTGGGGCGCAGCATAGCCCAATCGAAAGCCATATAAAATACTTGAACATATGTAATAGGTATATACATATATAAATGCATATATATATATATTCTCAGATTCAAAAAAGGGGGCTGAAGGGTTGGGTCTTCGTTAGTTAAATGACTTGTGGACCCTGCTCGGCGTGTGTGTGTGTGTGTGCGCGTGTGTGTGTCTGTGTGTGTGTATGTTTAATTTACACAAATGGCTCAAGAAGTTGTTGCCACGAAATTGTTTAGCCCTACGCTCGGCACCAACTATTGTAAATATGCCACCCACCCTCACATACACACAGACACACACACACACACACACACACACACGGTTACACACACTCCCACATGCACAATGAAATTAAAACAAATCCTTTCGTTCCATATTAATGGTCGCCATCTTTGCAGCAAATGACATTCGAAAACATTTATTGCGCCACACACACACACACACACGCACACACACGCACACACACACACACATGCGCGCATGTTCGGCTGAGCTACTCGTTCGGCTCGTCTCATATGTGACCAACCCATTGGTACGCCCAAGCAACCACCCAATACGCCCACCCACCCAACAAGCTGGAGGACAAGAGCCCGGCAAATGCCAACCCCCGTCCAATTCCCAGCGCCATTATGCAGCACACATGAGCCAGCATGTGTGTGCGTGTGTGTGTGTGTGCGCGCGTGTGTGTGTGGGTGTTCATTTGGTATGTAGTGAACCCTACAGGACACATTCCTCACCCAAGTCGAAAGGGGTGAGCTTGGGCTTCCTGCCCCGGCCCACGTTTTGCACACAGAACAAAAGGCAAACACACATGAGCTTCTGTTTGCGATTGGGCGTGTGTGTGTGTGTGTGTGTGTGTGTGTGCGTGTGTGTGTGTGTGTGTGCGTGTGTGAAGACCATGTACAGTTATTTCACTTTACATTATTTACCATTTCGCCAAACTACTACACATTCTGCTTCCATCTCCGAAGCCCCCACCCCCCTCCTCCCCCCCACTCCTCGAATGAAACAACATCCTTTTGCGCTGCGCTGCGTAAAACTTTCATTTAGTTTTCTAATTACTTTTTTAATCAAGCAACCAAAATATCTGGCAACCCTTTTAGCCCTATAAACGGGACTCAATAAATTTCTTGGCTAACAGCAATTCGTAGGGCGCTTGCCACACACACACACACACACGCACACACACACGCACACACACATATACATTATATATATGTATTAAGAAGTTGACAATGTTTGGGGTCAGCAAAAGGTTCTTAGTTTCAATTGAATCAAATTCTCTTAACTGCCTGATATCGAATAAAATATATGTTATAAAACACAAGAGAAAGACATTTCTGAAGCTTAACTCTGCAGAAGAAAAAGCGCGTCCATTGGGACAGTTCCATCATTGTCTCTCCAGATTCTTCCCGGAGAAGAAAGCATTTCCGTCTCTATGAAATATATATTCCTGATCAGTGTCCGTATCAGCATAGTCCGATTGATGTAGCCATGTTTCTAAGCAAATTATTCGCACAATTTTAAAGCAATCTTCGTGAAATTTCACATATGCTGTATTTCTACTATATCAAATAGTTGCCATAGAAATGATTTGTCGAAAAATGAGTTTTTGTATGAAAAACTCTTTAGTTCTTCAACATATCTGAACCAAACTTGGCTTCTGCGAGCTTAGCCATGCTTCTGAAAGTATGAGTAAACTTTTATTAATATCCCATTACTATATCATAAAGAAAAATGAGTTTTCGTATCGATAACTATTTTGTTTTTTCAAGATATTGTAAGCTTTATTATCTGCAAAGTCGCATCAATTCAGATATTTAATGGCCCATTCATGTAGGAAATGATGTTTTTGTGTGGGTAGAAGGGTATTTGCGTGTCGGCGTGCCGAAGATTTCGTTTTTTTCGTTTCTGTCTTCTGTTCTTTTGACTTCCCCTGCATTCCATTGTATTTCTTTTATTCTATTTTATTCTATTCTGACATTTTATTCTATTCGCTTATCCTATTTTCTTTTATTCTATTCTATTCTTCTCTATCCCATTTCGTTATATTCTCTTCTATTCCATTATATTTTCTTGTATATTCCGTTATGTTTTATTCTATTCCTTTTATATCTTATATGATATTTTATTCTTGTATACTTTCTTCTCTGCTTTGATTCGTTTATATTTTATTCCGCCTGCTTTTACATACCTTCTCCATATTTTATTCCGTTATCTTCTCTGGTATTCGCCCATTCGTAAGCTTTTGCCTGTTTTTGGATGACTGTACCTGATCCTAACCAATTCTCAATCAACATCTAGTTATGTGCTTTTCACTTTTCAATTCATTCATTTTGCTGGCTCCTGCGTCCAGGGTCCAGTTGCTGTCACTTTGTGGCGGGGGATGTGCTGGGTCCAGCTATGGCAGCCATTTTGAATAAGGCATTCACCGTGCGCCCGTGTGTGTGTCTGTGTGTAGGTGTGTCGAGTCGTTAGCATGGCCAGCGCTGGGTTAAATTAAGTGTTGGTCCTTGCGTCTGGCTTCTAAGTAACTGCGGACCGGGCGACCCGCTCCCGCTCCCCCTTGCCTACTGAGGCGTCTGGCCAACCCCCTTGTTTTTGGAGCCATTCGTTGTGCTGTCATGCCCATGCACCCTCAGTGCCGCCCCCAAGTCTCGGCCAGTTCAATTCCCTGGCCGGCTGTCAGTCAACGCGTGGCTGCCCCGTGGCCAAGGCGCGTCTTAGAAAAGGGAGCGGGGGGTGTTACTGGAGAGAGGCAGCCGTAAAGCAAGTGCTGCCAAGTTTCGCATTCGATTCGTTGTTGCCGTCAACGTTGATAGTTATTGAGTTGCCCGAGGTGCGGCGCGGGCGCAAATATTTCCAATTTCGAGCTAACCCGAACCCCGCTCTATCCCCCCTAGACCGGGCCAGGCCATGAGTTGCCCGACAGGAAGGCAGCTGGGCAATGTAATGTCAATTTGCTTAAAATTGAAATGATTCAAGGGCGAATTTGAGCGCCGAGTTGCGAGTGGCGAGTGGCAAGCGGCAAGCGGCGTCTGCCACTGCGTTTATTTCTGGCCAGCTTCATGCGGCCTGTGGCAGACATCGCTGGCCAGGACGTGGCCGGGACGTGGCCGGGAGACAGACAGGACGCGAGGACGACAGGCAGGACGGCTGCCTGACAGAGTATCGTGTATTTATTGTTATCGCTTTTTGCGGTCGCTTTTTGCACAAACGCAACGGACAAAACTTTTTTGCTTGTATTTTGTCGCAAGTGTTCGGGGGGGAAGAATGGCGCGGGAGGGTTTCGGCGCATAGAACGTGGCCCGTGATCCGTCGGTCTGACGTTAAATATTTATTACTTATCCCCAGCTTCGGACGCTGGCCATGTCCGTGACGCTTTTGGCCAAAGTCGTTGGCCATGCCACACACTAAGGGTAAAATATGAACTCACGCCTCACCCGCACACCGCCCCCATCAAACTGTTTAACCCCCTTGCAAACTGCCTTCAGCGGTACCGCTAGATGTCCACTGATTTCTTCCCCCTGAGCAGCAGCAGCAGCAGCAGCAGCCGCAGCATCGAATTGTTTATGTGTCTGGGCTCGGCATCAGCATTCGACTCTGTGGAGGTGGTGGTGCGGCCGGGAAGGGCCGGGAAGGGGCAGTTTTGCTGATTCAGCATTTACTTTCGTCCACCATTTTGTTTCGACGCTGACCACTGCGCTGTTCCCAAGTGGTTGGAGCGGGGGTGGACAGAGCTAAACTGTTGGGTAATTATTGATTTCTTCTGGCACATTGAAATTCTTGTGTATTTAGTTGCGGCGTTTGGCTGACCTTTCATATCATTCAGCGGGCTTTAAATATACCTATTAAAGGGATTTCGAGGTGGGAAATGGGAGTTGAACACATCAGCTAACAAATGTACCTGGATATATATAGTTTAAGCCCTTAGTGTGCACCATTCTAATCACATTTTATCTAGAACTTATATCAATATCTTACAAATGATAACAGCTTTATAAGACCTATAAATATATGTAAAAATATGTAAAGTATATGTTCGTAATTATATAAATATATATTTGTCATTGCGTACTCACCTGCATATTCACATGTTCGATTACCTTATCGTCATCTATGAGAAGTGGACAGATGAACTTTTATATGAACACTAAAAGAAAAGCTGAGGTAATGCTTATTAGTTTTAAAACGCAGCTTGCTTGCTAAACCTTACTCGAATTTGTGAGAATCGCGTAGTAGGGCAATAAAAATAATATAAATACGTTTTTTATCAGTTGGAAGTCAGCTGAAGCATACAATCAAACATGACTATATACGATTGTAAAAGTTGTTACTTTTATTTGAAATATAAAAAGATAAATTTATGTTTATAATACGTACCAGTTTTTTCTATGGCCTCCTCGATTGTTCAGGCCACCGCCTCCTCTTTTTACTGATGCTGCCGTAATCGCCTCCTCCTCCTTAGTTGAAGCGGCCGTCTCCTCCGACAATATTTAAGCGCCTACATAATTTGAAGCTGCCGCCGTCTCATCCTCCAATAATAAAGCTGCAGCTTCCTCCAATATTAACGCCGGAGTCTCCTCCATTGTTAAAGCCGCTGCCTCCTCTTATTGAAGTGAAAACTATAAGACTTACCCGAATTCATGAGAATCGCATAGAACGGCATTAGTTAAGAACGCGTTTTTTTTTAATTCACAGCACAGCTAATGGTAAACTTGGCCTTACATAAAAACATACAGAATATATGCATACACTTATTTACATATATAAATTCATACATAAAATTAACATATAACATACATACATATATGCATACATATTTGCATACATACACACACACATGCATACATGCATACACACATATATATACATACATACATACATATATATATAGTATATACATACATACATACATATATATATATATATATATATATATATATATACATACATACATACATACATACATACATACATACATACATACATACATACATACATACAAACATAAAGACATACATACATATATGTATATATATATATATTCAAACATATACACACATATATACATACATACAAACATTTACGTATATCGGGTACTCAGCGCTATAGTTTTAATACTAATATGTACCACTAAAAACTTTTGTTGCTTTTGTCCTGAATATTAAAATATATAATCTGTTGAAGGGGTTCGATATCGATAAATATTTCGATATTTACTTTCAATTAGAATCTTGGTTTGTTTCTATTAAAGAACTCTTGAGGTGTCAACGATTGGATGCAAGTCGTGCAAATCTTTTACTCTTCGAGTTTCAGGAACTTCTTTCTGCTCCACATCTTGTGGATACATATATGTATATATTTATGTATATATATGTTGCAATATGCTTAAGCTGAACTCAAGTTTTGCAAAGATAGCGTAGGCAGGGTGGTTGGGTTGGACAAGAGCAGGGTGGTGGCAGGTTGACATCAGGGCAAGGCACGGCCATCTGCGTTTGCTGTGGGTCGCATTAAGCTCAAAGCTTGTGTTCAGAAATAAACAAAATGAATGTTCAAATGTCGCGGGCAGACCACAAGCTGTCACAGGCGCTTCTCTTTGCCACATGCGACACATACATATACACACGTATGCATATATATATGTATACATACATATATGCATGTTTATGTGGCAGAACTTTCCACAGACAGAGAGACCCAGAGTAAGACATGTGTACTACACTCATATGTATATGGTACATGCCTGCCCAGCAGCAGCAGCAGCAACAGCAGCAGCAGCAACAATTACAAGTAAAAGTGCTCTCGTCGGGAGTGCTCTACTATCAGATACCCTGTGCCTGGAACTGAGCAGGCCTTAGAAACATTCTGTATAAACTTGTACATGTCCTTGCCTCAGTCCCACTCTATATTCCACCTTTAAGAATATATATGTATTTTGAAATTTTCCGACAACTTTCATGTCAAATTTGATGTCCTGAACACAGAACAGATGAAAGGACGGAAATAGCCAGCTGTTGAGCAGCGAATTAAGCATATACATATGTATATGAATTATGGGCTCGGCGTTGGCTGCTGCTGTCCATTATACCCTCTTCTTGTATACCCATTGGACGCAGGATATAACAACAACAATAACAAAGCTTTGAAGCAAACTTCCAAAAGTAGAAAAGCAAAATGTAATGGAACGACAGAGCGCGGGCAAAAGGATGTGGGGTATGGTGTGTGTGCGTGTGTGTGAGTATGTGTGTGCATGTGTGTGCATGTGTGTGCATGTGTGTGTGTGTGTCAGCAGCAGCAGTGGGCAACAACGTTAGTAACTATGAGCGAACCGTTAGCCGCCCAGCAACGCCCACCGCCCATCGCCCACTGTCCTCCGGTTACCGGCTCAAGCCTTTTGTTGTCTGCAGTAAAATTTTCCATGCTCTGTGTGTGTATGTGCGCGTGTGTGTGTCTGTGTGGCGTGTGTGTGGCGTGTGTGAGTTCCAAAGTTTAATTCAAATCACAAAAACACACACACACACACACACATACACACATGCAAATGAAAATTCAGCGAATATGTGTGTGTGTGTGTGTGTGTGAAAAGTTTGAAATTCGTGCGGTGGCAAACCGACTGACGTCCTCCATGTGAAAATAAAGGTCTAAAATCCTTTTTGGAACCCCATGCATATGAGCCCCCCAGCTTGCTCGGCACTCTTGTCTTTCTCTTTCTATACATATATATATATATATAGATGTAGTCTATCTCCCTCTCTTTCCCTCCTTCTTGCTGGCTGCTATGTGCTGTCGGCACACACACGCATCTTATATAGATTTTGCGAAAACTAAAATAAAATAAAGCATCCGAGGAGAATGAAGAAGCTGAAGAAGAAGAACAGTTTCTAACTAACTTGTGAAATTTTCGTTATTTGAAAATCTCTTCTTGTTTCATTTTCTTTGTAATTTCCTCGAGTTGCCGTTAGCTCAGCTCTTGAGTTTTATTGAGGCGGGGCTACTTTTAATAGTTATTATCTAGATTAATTATATGCACATACATATATGAAGGGTCTAGAGTTGGATGAAAGGAAACTATTAGGATCTAATCTGTCAGTCAATCAGCACAAACAATTTCATGAATATTTATATATGTATATCTATAATTATATAGACTTCAAACTAAGATATTATTTTCAGGCCCATTTCTCGTCTGCGACAACAAAGAAATGCATTCAAAAATATGTTTAAAAACCGATTTTCCACCCAGGTGAATGGATTTTGATCTAGACAAAATGCTGCTGTTTTTTCATAGATGATGATAGTAAATTGCGTTCGGATGCATGCAAAAGTTTTCGCCCATTTTCCGACCCTTATCGTGGATTCTCCTTAATTGCCAAAACATGTGTTCCTCAATTTTCTATGTAGAACTTTGAAAATAGAAAGGAATGTATGTTGCCGTCCACTCAGCCTTAGTTCTTCACTTTTGCCATAATAATGAAATCATTCTCAAAATTTCATGCAGCCGTTTTTCACCAATTTTCCACCATTGCGGATGGAACATTTTAGAATTCGAAAGGAAAGTAAGTTTATGTCCTCTTAGCCGTCGATCTTTGCTCTTGTCGAATAATGAAATCTGTCTCAAATGTTTTATAAAGCCCTTTTTGACTTATATTCCA
The DNA here is from genome assembly GCA_018903485.1 of Drosophila littoralis. Taxonomy (NCBI): domain Eukaryota; kingdom Metazoa; phylum Arthropoda; class Insecta; order Diptera; family Drosophilidae; genus Drosophila; species Drosophila littoralis. Next base: position 13,591,380 of record JAEIGF010000591.1, read on the forward strand.
CAGTTGCGGGTGGAATAGAAAGTTGAGAGTTGCATAGAAAGGTTATGTTTTTATTAAGAGAGGAAAGGTTAAGTATTTTATTTTTAATATTGTAGAACCGTAAATAGTATTTACTAAATCAGTTCATGCGTGCTTAAGCTAACAGCTAACGAAGAAGGAGTAGCTATAGCATTCAGTGCATATTGTCAGCCACATATTTTGTTGGTTGGGGTGGATCGGGTACTGGGTTTGGGTTCAGGGTTCTGGGTTCAGGGTTTGGGTGTGGGGGCGCTGTAGTCAGCTCTAGTCGCACTGGTCGTTAGGCGAACGACAAAGTCCCGGCTGTTCGGGCATCAGTGACTGTGTCGTACGGATTTCGGTGCCGAAGTGTTGTCCTGGCAGCTTGAAGCAGCCGCGGGCGTGAGCACACGCCGCAGCCTTTTACTAAAAACTTTCTGACTGACATGTGCAGCTAAAGAGACCGAAAAGAGACCCCATTCCCAAACCCAACACCACCCCCCCCAGCACCACACATCCAGACCCATGTCCATGCCCATTCCCATGCCCATTTCCATTGCCGTTCCCATTCCCAAATCCCATTTTCATTCTCATGCTCAATCCCAAACCGAAGCCCTGAGACCCATTCCAAAGAAACGAGCCACACACGATGTGTATATAGCGAATCATATATGTGTATGTGTGGACACAATGTGTGTCTGTGTGTGTGTGTGTGTGTGTGTGTGTGTGAGAGTGTGTGTACATGTGTATACATATTTATCGACTTTGTGAGCTCGTGAAAACATCAAGTGAACGGAAGCAAAGTGGAGAAGTGGAGTGGCATAGAGTGGAGCTGCGCCAAGTGGTTTGAGTAGCAGGCAACGGACGACAACGACGACGAGGACATCAAGAAAAGGGTGAGGGAGGAGGGGGCTTTGGTAGCGGGAAGTGGGCTTCGAGATGTAGGGATGCCAAACCGAATGACTGGCTGGCTTGCTAGCTGGGCGAGTGTCGTCCTCGTCCTCGTCGTCGTCGTTGTTGTGCTTACCACTGTGTTATGGAAAATGTTCCATTAGTACTGATGAGACGACATGGACGAGAACGAGGATGAGGATGAGAACAAGAACGTTGTCGAGGACGAGGACCAGAGAACGCCAGAACGAGCACAAGACCGAAGACGTCAGCTCGGACGACGAGAAGTTTCGGTCTGCATCCGGCACTTGTAAGCCATCACCCACAAGCCCCTTGTCATGGGCCATCATGCCCCAACCCTAATGCCTACCCTTAACCATATCCAATCCTTTTCCAATACCCGTTTCCATACCCAGTTCCCATTCCCAATGCACTGGCACATGGCAAAGGCTTTGTCAACTAACGTTTCGGGGTCTGTACAACAAGTTCGGCGATTTCTGTGGGTAATGATTGGGCTTGGACTGCCAGACAATTTGCCAGTAATTTATCTGTTATATTTATATTTAAATGATTCCTAAAGATCTCAATTTGATTTCCTAATTTTATGCAAGTTTTGCCAGTGCGATGCCCCTTGATTCGCCTAAATGTAGACTAATTGCTCTCTTATTACGGAATCCCTTAAGATATAACAATATTAAACCTGATTGCCTAATCTTCTATATATGCTAGATCTTCCATTATTCCAGAATTGAGGAACTATAATAGATTCTTAACAGACTTCTTTAAGCATTTGTTTACAGTAATATATCATCGTTATCTGAAAAAGCTAAGAGAGTTATTCCATAATGTTGCCTTGAGTACAAATCGATAGACATCATAGATCATTTGAATATAGACCAATATATATTCCATAGATCCCGCAGCTTCTAAGTCAGATGTTACGCTGAAGACTTTTTCGAACGAAATAGAAGATTTATAATAATCTTGAATAGATCGTAAGGATCTATTAAGATTAAGATTTGATTTTTCTCTACAAAAAAAGAATAAATACTACCCTTGTGATTTGGAAGCCCAGAATAATAGCATAGTTTTGTGCTCAAATGTTATCAGTATGATCCCTAAACTAAAAAGAAAATGTCAATTCAAGACAATTGAATATTTCGTTAAGTTCTCAACAGATGTATCTCTCTACCATTTGTACCTTCCTTATGGTAGAATTTGCTGAAGACAGTTCTCAAAGTTTTCGTTTTGGTCTTTTGGCCAATATTTGTTGAGCTTAGATCTAGATTAGTTGAGTCCGTAACGGTTTGTTGCCCCGGTAGGCTTATCATATAAGAGTTTGGTCTTAGTTTTTGTTTTAGTTTTAGTCTCAGTTTATTTTACCATCCAGCTGTGCTGCTTTCAGTAATTCCCCTTTTTAATTCAGTCATGATTTGCCATTGTTTGCCATTAACATTGGCTTATGGCCCGGGGCGAGTGGGTTGGCTGCCTGGCAAAGCGTATCCGTGATGAGCATTTCGAGGACTTAAGATGCCCCATACCCCACTCCCCACTCCCCATACCCCTTGCCCGCTTGACTATCCACAGCAGTGGCAGAAATAGTAACAACAACTGTCACAGAACAGCTTTAGCTGCATATCCCCAACAAGAACGAATTCATATGAAAACGCCCCACAACTAAGCCCAAGTCTCAGTTGACATGCGAGCCATGTGTGAGTGCGTGTGTGTGTGTATATATGATTAAGTATCTATTTGTTGCTATACCCTACACGTGTGGCATTTCGATGTGGCGTAAGCTAAGTTCAACTTTTGAAATTAGCGGGGAATTTTTTTTTTTAATTTTTCGACTAAATATCGCCTTCTTCCAGGGTTGTCATTCGCTCTCAGCTGCAATTAGCTGTAACCCTTAAGGCTGGAGATAAGCCTTGCGGTGTAGGGTGCACAACCGCTTACACACATACATCAACAAGTCTGCTCAGAAATACAATTTACTTTTCCTTGGGATTACAGTTGCCCTCTCTTTCGCTCTCGCTCTCGCTGTCGTGTCTTTGCTCTTCTTCTTGCTACGCTTGTTTGCCATTCGCCTTGGTAAATAAAAGTTGCTCAGTGAGGGCTTTAAGTTATGGCAAAATCGGGACTGGGCGCTGCCGGGGATCCTACTGGGTAGGACCGCTTTCCTGCCGCAAGCAGTTCAGTTAGCTGGGGCGGAAGGAGCACTATAAGCTCTGTCAGTGGCATAGTTTCCGTTTAAGCATCTGGCTGGGGATTATTATTTGCCATATTATAAGAAAACGGGTTTAGTTCAAATGTCAACAGCATTTATCATGCCCTATGCCATAGGTGAAACGTTGCGAAAACACAAATACACAAATGGGCATGGAAATGGGCATGAAAATGGAAGTGGAAATGGGAAGTGGCATGGGCACGGCTAAAAACTGAACTCAATGCTGAGCGTGCATAATCACATAAGAAACTTTTTGTAACAAATGCGAGCTAAAGGATTGCACGGATTATATAATAGATTTATTATAAATGTTTATGACAATAGAAAATGGGACACATGTATATATTGTGAATTCTTTACTTATATTTTATAAAAATATGGGATATAAAAGAATATAAGATTATGTAAATAATAAGAAAAAGAATCTATTAAGTCGGAAGAAACACGAAACTCTTTCGATTTTAACGATTCATGTATATTTACATATAGTATACTTTTTTCCATGATTCCTGGCTTCGATATTTTATGTGTAGTATTTGTAGAATTTGTTAGGTAATTCATGTGGAAACTCATTTTTCTGCCCATAACCCCTACTTTTTATTTGCATAATGATGTCTAATAATAATATCAAAATATGTAATATAGTTGTTTATGCCTTGCATCAGCTGCAAATAGTTGAAAAGTGAGGATAATATTGAAAACTTTCTGTTAGACCCACATGATTTCTTTGTCAAAATTTATGTAAAAATGGTACCCTCAAAGATCCTATGTATATAGACATAGGTCAAAATTGTCCAACCGCATAACTCGGTCAAATCGCATCAGATATGCACGATGTTTGGCTATTTGTTCATGGCTTGGCCTCTTGATCAATTGGGCATCTAAAATTGGCAAGATTATTCTTGTTTTTAGGTTTTTACCGCTTTGCTTCAAACTTATTTTCAGCATTTTGTGTGTGGCTTACCTTCCGATCGGTTTGAAACTTCTTTTTAAAGGTCTTTGAGGGAATTTATTTTATACGTACCGCGGGCAAGGCCGGGCTATGCCCGCTAGTATATAATATATATTGAGCTGATGCTGTAAAAAGTGATTTATAAATTTTTCAACTGAAACTCTAGACACAAACTTCTTAGCTTGCACATTCATTACGATTTTGATGCATTAAGCAATATTTTGTGTTATTAACAAGCCCTTAAATGGCCACAGGAGAGCTCTGAGAGAGAGAGAGAGGGAGAGAGAGAGAGAGCCAGAGAGTGGGAGAGAGACTTAGTGAAACTCTCTTGGGAGCAATCGCCTGACACTTTGTCGCCCCATTTGCTCTGTCAGTTTTTTTTTTATATCTTGCCACCAATTCGATAATAATTCATGTGCTGTAAGCAGTAAGTCAAATATTTTCATGTTTTGATCGTGCGCCCAACCCACTCGGCTGACCAATGTCCTAATATATCAACATGTATTCCCCGTATCCTTACAATTTCAATTTGTTGGGTCGTGACCGGGCCGGCGGGGCGCACGCTGAGGGTTCTGAAGTCTGAAGCCTCCTTTTCCACCATTAATTCGGTGATTTATGTTCTGTTTAATGTGAAAAATGCAATGTTTTTACCATAGAGATCACTCCCCGGCTGACGTAGCGACCTCCACGGGCTCTGGTCACTAATCAAGTTGACCGCTGGCCGGGCAACATAGCCCGAGACCCCGAACTCAACCCGTAACTGGGCGCTGAAACTTGTTTAACAGCGTGCCCGGAAACCGGTAACAAATCCATTAAACGTACAACGAACGAGAAATTTACTTTAATTTGCATAGCAATTGCTTGGACTGATTTGCTCAGCGAGCAGCGAGCGGCGAGCGGCGAGCAGTTAAGCAACCCCTAAAGGCAGGCAGCTGCAAAGGGGGGGGTTGGGCGTTTGCTGACCCTATGCCAGGGGCCGCTGGTCAGCAAACCCACTGCCAGCGCCCCTTTTATAAGCGTGATAATGATGATGGCTGACCTTTCGAGCTGCTGCTGCTGTTGCTGCTGCTGCTGCTGCTGCTGCTGGGCCAATGTTGTTTTACTCTAACCTGCGGACCCTGCCACGTACCCTCGGCACAGAAAATGGCCGACGTGCTGGCGACTTAACCTCTTGACCAATGGTCAGCGCAGCACGTGCGAGACGCTATGCAACATCTTGGGCGAAATCGCATTAGGCGGCCCATTGACACTGCAGGCAGGGGGTAGTTAGTAGGTCTTAAGGGTCGAGGGTGTGTTTGTGTGTGTCCGTGTGCGTGTGTGTTGGCTCTGTGCCCGTTGGTGGTCAGCGCTTGTCAACATTATTTCTCAATTAATTTTTCATTTTTCATAAAATTAACCCAGAAATTTCGTGTGCAGTGACCTTCGCACTTGGCCATGTTCGCATGTTCACAGGATTTGGGTGTGTCCGTGTGTGTGTGTGTGTGTGTGTATGTCCGTGTGTGTTTGTTGTGGCACGTGTTGGTCATTTGGTCATTTGCTCATTCAATTTGTTTGACTGCCGCTGCCAGACGCTAACTGAACTGGTTTGCGATTTGCATTTGCCATTTGCTATTTGCCTTTTGATTTGTTTGTGTGCCTCTCTCTCTCTCTCTCTCCCTCTCTTTCTCTCTGTGTGTGTGTGTGTGCGTGTGTCAAGTGGCAAGAACAACACGCAGCGCACTTGTATTTATTTTACTATTTTTATTACATTTATTTTGCCGCCATTGAGGTGCGTCCTTTCGTCCTAAGCCGCAGTCAAGGCGAGTCCTTAAATGAAATTAAGTCCGTGCCGGCATGCGCTGCTGCGCCCAGGCAGGAAGTGATAGAATGAATGGCTGCCAGCCGGCTGCAGTATACGACAAATGCCCCATAACAACCAAAGCTTCCCCACCTACCCACCTACTCGCCTATCCTATCCCCCCTATCCCCACGAACCCCCCATCAAGCCAACTGACTGCCAGCGACTACAGCAGCAACAGAAAAAAAAATACACACACAGCGCACACAGAAAGAGAGGCAGAAAAATAAAAATGAAAAGAAGAAAATGCACAGACAGACTTCCTGTGGATTTTCCGGAATTTAATTTATTAAAACAACGAGCGACAAGTGCTTAAGCACAGCCCACGCAGCCCGCAAAGCCCATCCACGGGCCAGACTGAGATGCAGTTAGAAGGATGCTGCCATTAAGTGATCATGATTAGGACAGTTCTCTGTGGACTTTGTAGGTCCCTACGAGAGTTCTCATCATCATGAAAAATCATCGTGGTTGGTTGCAATCAGTTCCAAATAGCTTTGTTTGACTAAATTTAGCTCGTGTGGCTAAAAATGGCAAATATATCGATACATAACTGGGATCTATCGATAAGCTTATCGAAGTTAAGTTAAAAGTATTAAAGCTCATACGTTTATCGATAGGTAAAATGTTAATTGCGATATGTATAAGCTAGCCTTGTCGTATTGAAAAACAAAAATTGTTATGGCGAGGAGTGAAAGGTATATCGATTTTAATACCAATAAATTGATTCAATTATGATTTTTTGCATGCATATGATGATAAACCAATATAAAATTGCAATTTCGATATATTTATCAATAAATTTGCATTCAGGATAATGTGCAGTATTTCAAATATATGCATTGAAGAGACACAAAAGCATTTCGATAATCATAGTACTAATGATTAGTTACAGTTATTGACTATTATGCTAATTATCGATATACAAAATGTAAAGAAGTTTGTCGTTTTTCAGTGCCTCTTTCAAGGAGCGTGCTTCCCGTTTTCACTGGAATTAAAGATCTGATTGATTGCATTTATCGATTATACGTTAATAATCGATAACAGTTATACGGGTCTTATGACTGAATTAATTGAATTGAAAAATTGGTTAATTGTTTGTAACGATTTTAAAATCATCATCATCATTTTGTATTCAGAAATTGAAATAGTAACAAGCCTATGTACATTAGATTGATTGCATGCAGTGAAAATATCGATAATTATCGATATATTATAATTATGAAATTAAATTGAAGTTTGCCCATTTTCACTGTCTGTTCGAATGAGCTTTCGATATGTTTAGGCACAAGTTAATGAGCCACTGTAAAATGCAGATTCGATATATTTATCGATCACTTTGTAGAAAGTACTTGAAAAGCTGGCATCGATTATTTGGTTAATTATCGATATCTATTGTTCAGGTTTTAAACGCAATAGAATGCAAGTTTGGCCTTTCTCAGTTTCTGTTTTAACGGGGTTTCACTGTACTCGACCCACACTTAAGCCAGAGAATCAAGTATGGTATTTAAAATCGTTGAATATTAAAACAATTCAACAGCAGGGAACAGTTTTGATGTGGCGGGGCGATGCATTGTGCCGCAGCGTACAGCAATCTCATTGAAGGATCGCAACGGGATCCAGATCTGAAATCATGAACCAGCCGAACTGAACTGACCGGGCTGGGGATTGAGGATTGCTGCGACTGCTGCGACTGCCGCGACCGCTGCGGACTGTCAACGTGTCAATCAAGCGGCGTTGATTTCGCTTGATTCGTGGCATTCCACACGCTCATTAATTCAGGACGCGTCCTCATTTCTTGTCGTCCTTGACGCAGCGAAAAATAAAAAACTTTGTGCACCCTTTCCCATTCGTACCACTCGGTATCCTGTGCTTTACTTTTTGCTAACCCTTCCCAGCGGCCTCGCCTGCCCTTGGAGCCTCCAGACGTCAGATGTCGAAGTCGCAGTCGCAGTCGGAGTCGGAGTCGGTCGCTCGGCAGTTTCTTCGATCGCGACTTTTTCGCCCTATGACGTCTCACGATATTTCGTCCTTTTGTGCGACACATGACAGCCATTGTGATAGTGATATGTGTGCATAATCCGAATGGATAGTCCAGACCCCTACCATGGTTCTCATTTGTCGTGCGGGCTTGCTAATTCACAAAGGCGAAAACTGTTTTCCAAAACATGAAAAATCAGCAACATTTTTTACAGTCTTTCACAAGAGCTGGAAGTAAACTGAGTAGCTGACTTATAAACAAAATAGAGTTTTCCGTAACCAGATAATATGCCATTAATAAAGTTCCAACTGATTGGGAATGCCTAAAGAGCATATTCCCAGAGACTGCAAAGAGAACTTAACATTCGCGATTCTTTGCATTGATAATAATAAGGGAAATAGAATGTATGCGATGAATAGTTTGATTTGCTTTCAAGCTGAGAAGTGTGGACAGTATGCACAATTTCGGAACTAAATAAGTTAGATATACATATGATATAGTGGTCCGATCCGATCAATTTCGGTATATGGGGAAAAGGGGCCTATGCAAACTGAGAGATTGGTTCGCATGGATTCAGAGAGACGGACAGTCAGACAGGCCGACAGGCGGACAGACGGACTTGGCTAAATCGACTGGGCTCTGGTTACTCATCAAGTATTTATGTACTTTCTGGGATTGGAGACGTCTCCTTTGATTCTTTTCCACGCATGGTTGCAAAATGAAGAGTAAATAAGAAGAGAAGAAGAGTAAGAAGTAGTAATACAATTACAAATTGTATATAATATCATGTTTATCCAATTTTTTTGTTTCATTCGCACCTAAAACATATCGAATCTTTTCAGACTAGACTTAAAGACAACGTCCCAATTTAACTCATAATCTAACAATCCCTTCAGCAGCCAATACGTTCTCTGCTTGATCTGCTAACCTACTCCAACTACAATTCTGTTCTCAGATTAGAACTTGTTATATTATCTATAAGGAGCTAATTTGAAGGATCACATACCTTCAGTGCGCAGCTGAGTCTATTCTGCGGAAATCCGTCGAAGGCTGCGACTTCCTTTGCTGCCTCGCGACAACTGCCTGAATTTAGGCTCGGAATCTTTTATCTTTTATCTTTGACAGCCTCTCATTCTCTCACTCTCTCCCTCTCTCTCTCTCTCTCTCCCTCTCTCTCTCTGTTTCTCTCTCTCTCTCCCTTTGCTCCCATTTGTCTCTGCTGCCTTGGCACATCTGTTATTCCATTTTCGGACTCAGTTTTATAAATATATTTATCGAATCTCTCTCTGGTTATTTTTTTTTTACTTTTCAAGCGCGCAAAACTTATGCAAATTTGCATTTTTTAGCTCTTTGTTGTTGCTGTCGCTGTATGGGGATTAAAAAAAGGAATAAATAAAACAGAACGACAAAAAAAAACCTTTGCTACATGGCTCCTGTTCCTGTTTCAGTTTATAGTTTCGGGCCCAACCCTGAGCCAAAATAGGAAAAAAAAAAATATCGAAAGAACAATAGATTATAATGATGCAGTTGGCGGGCGAAGAAGAAGCGGAGCAAGAACCGGCATTGGATCGTGCGTATTACAAATTAACATTTCTCCGAGAGAGAGAGTGAGAGAGAGAGAGAGGAGAGAGGGAGAGAAAGTGCATGAGAGTGAGAGAAAGCGGGAGAGAGAGAGAGAGTAAAGAAAATGCCCTGTCATTAAACGCATTTTTTTGTTACCCCCCTCCAACCCCTTTTCCAACTTCCTGTCCTATTCAAATCAATAAATATGCAAATGCGAAATGTTGTCGTCGTTGTTGTTGTCGTTGTTGTTGTTGTTGTTGTTGTTGCCGCTGTTATCCTTTTGCAACATTGCACACAATGCGATTTCGGGATCAGGATTCGGGGTGCCGAGCTCGGGTCTCGCATTTTCCCAGTTTTCATCATTTTCGCAAATAATTGATTTTGAGCTCCGGACATTCGCAATTTGACATTTGGAAATTTGAATATTCAAATTACAGGCTGTAAGTTTTGCACATCCGGTCCCTTGGCCTACCTACTTTGCATATGCACTACTATTTACCCCTCTCTACCCTCTCTACCCGCTGTACACTCAGCCTCTAAATAGCGCCTACCCCAACCCCAACTCCTCGTGACCCCTTCCACCACATTGTGCACAATCCAATTTTCAATTTCATTGCATTTGCCGAGAGAGCTCACACTAACAGGCTCAGTTTCGAGCTCGGGATTTGATTTTCAACTGAGTGTCGCCTTCTGCTTTGATGCCGCACTTTTATCAACGCTCGCTTGTTTCGAAGGTGTGAAATCCTTCCAAGTGATGGCAACGATAAGACACGACCAAATTTCAAACAGCGCTCTGCCTTTTCTTCAGAATTACCCTACTGCTCGCATTTGGAGAGGATAATTGATAAATTAAGTTGAACACAGTTTTTGTCTCTAGTTTTCTCGGCGCTTCGAGCCCTTCGTGCTTAATACCAATAGGTCCAAGTTTTTACAACAAAAACTATTCTTTCCCTGCTAGTTTTTTGCATATTTAGAACATGAGCCTCTGCTCCTTTACTCGACTTGTTTATAAATTATCCCAGAGTTTGGGGGAACTGTAAAGCTTCCATTCTGTTCATTTGCCAATTCAACATTCGCTTGATTCGCATAAGATTCCTTTAACAACCTTTAAGGATATCGCACAAAGAGGAATACGCATATTTATTGTTTTTGGTAGCGCAAACGTTAAAATTGTTTGGGAATTTTAAGCACAGCCTGTTTTCCTTACTCTAAAGAACAACAAACTGCCTAAATACTTGTCTTTAATATCACAACATGCATATCGAAACTTGGCTCAAAGAACTTGTTCTTCAGAAAACTAATTTTATGTCTCGAAATTGCATACTGTATCATTTTCAAGCTAAATTTTAAATCAAAATCTACACAAATTCTATTGAAAACGGGGCTTGAAGCGAACCGCTTCGAAGCGCTGTGAAACAAAGTTCATTAACCGAACCTTGAAGCGAATCAGTGACAACTTTTGTTTGAGTTTGCGGCCCTGGTTATTATAATTGAAATGATTTGCATATTGAAGAACTTATGTAAGCAGCTTCTCAGCGCTAACCAAAATATGTGTAAAAAAAAAAAAAACAAAATGGAAAAGAAAAGAAAAGCAGGGAAAACCTTTTGAGCGAGCCATCATGAAAAATCGAATATGAAAGTTCTGCCACATGTGCGATGTGTAGATGCTTTGTGTGTGTGTGTGTGTGCTTGTGTGTGTGTATGTGGCACATAAATATCGCGCATTGTGTATGTATTGGCTTACATAAGCTTTTCACTGGCCTCTCCGCGAATTTCGACCGCTCTCTGGCCCTCTCACTCTAACTCGCGCGCTCTCGCACCCTTTCTCGCCGGCCGTCTCTTTCTCGCACGCTCTCTATTGCACTCATGTGGCCGTCGCTGATAGCACGAAATGTGCATATGTTTAAAAGTGCTCCAGCACATACACACACACGCACACATACACACACACGCACACTTGCATGGAGAGAGCGGTGAGTGTGTGTGTGTGGGCGCACCCGCAGGACATACATGTGTGTGGGGAGACAATATGAAGTGGGTGTGTGCGGGTGGGGTAGAGACGGAAGGTGCCGGGGGGCGGAGCGGGGGCGGGGTATGCGATGTCTGCACAGTAGTCAAAGGGCTACTCAGCAGCAACGGCGACGGCGACGCGAGCAGCGCTGCCAACTGCTGCCTTTTGTTTTGGAACGCTGACGTTCTCGTGAATGTCCTCTCGTGTCCTACACACACACACAGACACACATACACATCCTCGCATGTCCCGGGCAATGCCCATTATAAGCATAAGATATTCATTTGCTCTCCATTCTTCACATGTGTAGCCACTGCCATGGACTCCTACACACACACACACAAACACACATAGAGGTTAGCAGCAGGAGTCAGAGCGAGCTAGCGAATGAGTTAGTGTGTGACAGGTGTGGGACACGGGGAATGTGCGGCGGTGTGTGTGTGTGTGTGTGAGCTGCGCAAAGTCCTTCAATTAAAGATGCGGCTATATGGCGAGCGAGATGGAGCAAACGAAAGTTCAAAATGTGCGAAAGCGAAGCACATGTGTGTGGCTGTGTGTGTGTGTGTAGGTGTGTGTGGGTGGCTGAGCATCAAGTTTCGGCTGCGACTAATATTCAATGCGTGTGTGTGTGTGCTTTTGGGCGCTTCGCATTCGAATAGTACGCAGGTCGAGTAATAAAACACGAAGCGCCATGCGAGACAACATGTGTGTGCCCCCCCACACACACACACACACACACACACACACACACAGACACACGCACAACAAAATGGACAACGACAACGCAACATGTTCGGCCAGCAGCAGCAGCAGCAATGTTGCTGCCATTGTTAGCAGCGGCAGCAACTCGTGTGGCAGCACGAGCGAAAACGACAATTCACGACGCGTCCAGGACGAGGCCGACGCCAGCGCCGACGCCGACGCCAGCGACCGAGGACGTGGATGCGAACGACCACACACATTCGATAGCCTTCGATGAGCAATACATTTTGCTTCCCTTAAACGGGCGTTTCGGTGGGCTCAGGCCCAAAGCCCACCCGCTCAGGCGCTCAGCCACACACATGTCTCTCAGTCCGTGTGTGTGTGTGTGTGTGCGAGCAGGACATGCATATAGGCAGCAGCACACCCTCACATATGAGCAACTGTCTATGTGTGTGTGTGTGTGTCTGCCATTGCTGTCACTCCATCTAACGCTCTGCGCCGCTGCTCGAGCCCTGCCCACCGCGTCCAACCACTCAATGACCTGACCAAACCGCCCGCCCAACCCCGCAAAAAACAAAAAAGAAATAAAATAAAAATCCCAACTTAAACGCGGTTTTTGCTTTCTGCAAAAAGGGTGCAGCTGACGTCTCGGTCGCTGTCGCAGTCGCTGCCGCAGTCGCAGTCGCTGCTGAGGACCACTTGCTGTTTTGTTGGGGGTTGCTTCTGCTTGGACGCCAGCTAACCACACGGTGGTGCAACCCCATCCCCATCCCCACCCTCCCTCACCTCCCCCTCAACCTTTTCATTTAAATTGATGGCGACCACACATGATATGGTTGCCAGCTGCCAGCTGCATGGCAGGCTGCCTGGCCCCAGCATCCCCCAATACCCCCAATCCTCCGGGCAGCCTACAATCTACCTGCAACCCCTAGCTGACAGCCCCAACCACCCTGCTAGCTGTTACTGCTGCGCATAAATTAGTTTTGTTTGACGGCAAATGAGTAGCTCGTCGGCCATTTTGCTCACATATGAGCAGGCACACACACATTCACACACACACACACGCACACACACGCACACTCCCGCACACTCGCAGCATTTGTTCAGCATGACCAAAGGATCTCCTTCAAGGAGTGTCTGTGCTTTGGTACAGTGAACGCTCGCAAAGTACAACTTAGCCAAAATTTGCACTGTGACTCTGTGAAAGAATACCCATTGTTGAACAGTTAAAACGGATATGATAGGCTTGTGCATATGTTTGTAACAGGAAAACGTAAATGTCACTTCATAAGGCATATATATTCTTGATTAGCAGCAACAGCTAAGCTGATATTTGATATATAGGGTATTCGAGTTCGTCATGAACTGTTAAATACAAAGTTGGAGACGTCTTCGATCCCACCAAGCATATATATGGTATATACTTGATCGGGATAAATATGCGTGTCAATATAGCCATGTCCGGAATCATCGTGAAACTTTGCATAGGTCTCTCTGCAGCAGTCGGAACATATATTAAAGTAAAGCTGATCGGCTTACTATATAATTTAGCTACCAAGGGAAAGATCGGTTAAACAGTAAGTTATTTTTTCTTCTTCGATATTTCCTGATTAAAATTGGCATTCTACTCTGCTTCTTACATATCAGCAAAATCGTATTAACATCTGTTATAGCATAAAGATCTATTGGATGAATTCTTCGAAAAAATCTTTTTTTTTCAAGATATCTTCAACAAACTCTGCAATTGGAAGCTTCACAGTTCTTCTCACATATTTTTGTAATAATAATATTATATTTATGATTATATTGTTTTTTTTTTTCAACATTTGTTAAACAAACTCCTAAATTGCATAAACAATTGTGACCCGTATCATTATGAAATATATATATATATAAACTAGCTATATAAACTATGAAATCAAATTTCATAATCATAAAGAGCACAACGAAATATATATACTAAAAATCCTTTATATACTCATGCCTGCAAGTGTATTTGATTTAAAAAATGGAGTTTCGTGAATTCGTCAAAACTTGTGAAACCGAGCGTTTACTGTATGTACACGTATGTATATAATTATAGACATGCCAGTTGGCTCCTAATTAAGTTCACACACACACACATAACAAACACACACACACACACACACATACACACGCACATAAACATGTGTGTGTTTTAATCGATTTCAATATGTTAATGGGACTGGTTGCCAGCGTTGAACAAATTAAGTGAAAATCGCTATATGTATATATGTGTGTGTGTGTGTGTGTGTATATATGTTTGGCATGTGTGTGTGGGTGGACATTGTCAGGATTCACGAGTCGCTGCCATTTGGGCCAATACTCGTACAAGCCGAACTGAATTGCGATGTGTGTGTGTGTGTGTGTGTGTGTGTGTGTGTGTGTGTGTGTGTGTGTGAGCCTGGACCCTAGCCCCAGTTCCAGTCTCTATCCCAAGCGCACATTTGCTGTTCGTTCATCTTCGCTGCTGCGCTCTGCGTCCTCTTTCTAACAGCAGCAACAACAACAAATCAACAGCAACAACAACAACAACAACAACAACAACAACAACAACAACAACAGCAGCAACAACAACAACTGGCATTAAGCCGTGGGTGGTTAGGCTGGGTGGGCGAAGGGGTTGCCAAGTTAAAAGTCAATACATTTTGCTGACGTGTGGCTGTGCATGCATGCGTTGTGTGTGTATTTTGTGTGTGTGTGTGTGTGTTATGTGTGTGTCCGTGTGTGTATCTTATGTTAAGGTACAGTTTTCAATTACGACAGCAGTTCACAACTTTTGACAGCGTACGAGAAATGTTTCGTTCGAAAGAATTTTCATACAACGTTTTCTTTTTAGTTAATTTTTCTCTTGCCCCTTAGCTCCATGTTGCTTCGCCGGAAAAAACTCATTAAACTCAGCAACAGAATTAATTTGCAATAGAAAGCTGTCTTGCAAATAGTTTATACCCATCAAATGTGCACATAACATTTACAGATACATAAATAAATATCTATTTCATCAACTTCTATCGATTATGTACCATAAGGCGTACATTATTCGTGCCTTCATCACATATACTCGCAATTACTTCGTTATTTATGATTTTTGTCTCTTGACAGTTACCCTGCCCAATGTGTCCCAGTCTTGGGGCTCGATATGCCTGCCGACATTTGATTAAAATGTTGTCGTTGATAAACAAACTCACATATCTTATGCGCTGAGGCTTCCAAGAGCAATCGCTTTTTTCGTTTCTCTTTTGTGCGTTATCCTTAAACGTTTCAACGAGCGTCCGCGGCTTAGGTTTGAGCTTGATTTCTTGATTTAATATAAAACAGACTGAAATTGAACGAATGAGTACTTTTAATATATTTGTTTTTGTCCTTTTACACTTTTTTTAATGTAATATCCATTTTTTGGGGTAATGTGGGCAGGTGTACAAAAGGTTTCAAATCTGTTGACAGCTTACGAGACCTAACATTCCATGTTTGGTGTAACTAGTCTTGAATATTCCGAGGTATGTTTAAGAAACCATGTACCGATATCGATATTTATCGATATTAAGAAAATGGGAGAACACATCGAATCAAAGTGTTAGGCTCGTCTTTCGTATTGCATACGAGCATACATATATATTTCAAGTCTCTCTCATAGGGGCGGACAGACAGATTTGGAACGTGATCATGAATATATATACCTGATAGAGTCTCAGATGCTTTTCTCAGTCTGTCAAATACTTTTGCCAGAAACTTTTGTAAACTTTTTGCCCATTTTCAATGATTTATGATAAGCTTTTCAATATATTTCGGATCTTTATATATTCTAAAATTGAGGTTTCATTTCGTCTACAAAATAATGTAAAGTATAATTTATACCTTTTAACTGTTGTTATATTCGTGCATTTGTAAGCTAAGTTTATTTTTCTTGAAATCTTTTTAATTGAAAGTACATTTTTTGGGATACGCATGTTAACTATAGTATTTCAGAAACTCCGCGTAAAATGATATAGCATTTAAGATTATGAATTTGCAGGATTGTTACACGGCGCACACTTTCCCAAGGGGATTTCAGGGGGCTGTCAATCAAAATGTTGCGTTTGCCCAACAGTCGCAACTGTCAGCTGGACGGCAATGCAAATTATCCAAAAAGGCATTTTAATAGATTTGCCTATCGTGCGAATTTTCTTGAAGGAAATGCTTTAGTTGTTGTTGTTGTTGTTGCGAGGCAGAGTTCGCACCCCTTTTGGCATTAATTGCACGGCGGGTACTTTGCATGCGAATACAGGACGCAGGATCTAAGTCGACTGTAGGCTGACATTAGGGCCTGGGAAAGGGGTTCGCAACCTGCCCTTTCCCTACTTGGCCCGAAATCAAACGCATCTCTCGAATGTCTTTTCGGTGCGCCCAGCCGTCTTTCTTGTAATCAAATTACAAGACTCAATGCAAAAGAAAACGCATGAAAATTGTAAACCACAGGGTAGTCTACGGGGCAGGGGGCAACGGGCAGGGCGCAGGGGCTAAGGTAGGGTTAGCCTAGGGTTGGGCTCAACCAGGCAACGGGCCGCATGTAAATTTTCAATGCGCGCCCGACTTCAATTATCTGGGCCGTTGATGGATATGCAATCTGAAGACCAATCCCTCAATGCATCAAGATGCACACGTCTGTGTCCGTGTCCGTGTCCGCGTGTGTGCGTGTGTGTGTGTGTGTGTAAAGGAAAACCCTTCGCTACATGTGCGCCGCAATTAGAGAAAGGCGCATTTCACAATGCCCTCCCCGGCTCCCGTTCCCGCCCGTCCAACGAGCTGTAGCTATAAAAAATTGCAATATGCAAACAGGCGACAGGCAAGGCGCAAGGGCGTTCGGTTAAGGGGGGGGGGAGGGGAAAGGGGGAAGGGAGGTGCACAGACGTTAGACGATGGCATTTAATTAAAATTCGAAAAAAAGGTATAAATTTCGGTTTGAGCGCGATTGACAGACATTGTAACGGTTAACTATAGCTCCGGATCTACCGACAAAATTATTACCCATGCAAATTGGGCAGCGCACGACGAGGTTTTGCTGCATCGAACCCCGGTTCAAGGGAAGGGTGTGTGCCTCTGTGCGAGTATGTGTGTGTGTGTGTGTGTGCGTGTGTGTGTGTAAGTGGTTGCCTAGAGTTATGTAACATGACACACGCACCATAAACACCGTGAAAATTATTACTTTTGCCGCGCATCGCACAGCCCGTATGCCATTTACCATCTCCCACAGACCATATAGCATCTCTTATGTCCCGCATTGCCGTCACATCTCATCTAATTTATGCCATATACAGTAAAAACTCTGCCAACGGACACGGCTCTTAGACGAACCTCACTCTTGGTCGGAAATATGAATCAGGACATACCCATTGCCACCTCTAGAAGGCAGACGCTTCTCTTCACTGTACCAAGAATTTATTTTGATTATGAATTGAACTACATTTCGTTAAGTTAACTTTAATCTTTTTATATAAAACTGTTTTGCCTAACTGATTGATTGACCAAGTTAGTTGAATTGTAATATTAGTTTATGCTCAGAGAGCGCTTATGAGAATTCCACCCGCAAGCGTGAGAAATTGGTGGAAAACTTTTGTATACAACTATTCTGTTTACCATACGAACTCCCTTTCAAACTCTCTTTTAAACTTAAACTGTTTGTTATGGCATACAAAATATAAATAAAATAATATAATAAATATAATAAATAAATATGTAAATACATAAATATTTAGTTAGTTAGGACCCGGACCTAACTACAATTTATTCAAATAAAAAAGTGAAACAACTTTGTTTTAATATATTTTTATCTCCGACATAATTCGGCTGGAGTTTGGCCGAAATAATTTGTATTTGAGATTTGTATAAAGTATTTCTCACGGGTTGTTAGCATGCGGAAATTCATATTTGAAGAGTTTTCTTTCTTTTAAATGAACTCGTTTAAGACAAAAACCACGTGGCTTTTCGAGCCTAAATCGATTGCAAATAATACAATTTAAATATTGTCGAAATCTCCAAATGGTTTTCCATGTCTTCTACAGTTTTAAGGCTAGAAGTCATCAAATTTGAAATGTGAATTGCATTTATAATTTCCCGTTTAACAGAAGTTATTTATAGTTTTAAATGTTTTCTTTTTTGTTTAGTTCTTAGTTTAAGAAATCATTAGGTTGGGCTAGACTTAGTCAGTCTGGTCGTGATTAGCCTCTCAAATAAGAGGCGAAAAGCTGAGTCAATCAGAAGACTTTCTGCCAATCGGCTTCGATGCCAGAATCTAATAGAGAGAAAATTGTTTAAGGTAGTTTCTAGAGCGTCTAGGGCTTATCACGATGCCAGGAGGCGATGAGGCGATGAGGCGATGAGGCAGGGATCTTCACAGCGTGGCCAAAAGTGAAGAGCTCCACTCGAGAACTTCTTCACACACTGTCGCCTGCCAGGATCGATAGCGGCAACAGCTGGATGTTCGATGCTCGATGCTGGAAGCTGGATTCAGCTGCCCGCTGGGATGCAGATACCGCTTCCATGTTTTCTCTCTCTCTCTCTCTCTCTCTACTTGCTTTTCACCACCATCGGGCAAGGAGGGACGGGAAGCGGGAAGCATCGTCACGCTCGACGCTTCCTTAAAATGTAAATTATTCAAGTGGTCTTCACGCCATTGCAGCCAGCCCAATCTATATGTGCATGCATCTATATACATGTATTTATAGACATATATATATATGTATGTATAAACTATTTCGAATGATTTGATGTATTTGAAAAGAGGAAAAAACACAAAAAATCATCCCGTTGTGTCTCGAGTGTCCTTTGGACGCGGCGCTCGGCACTTGGCATAAATTACGGGCCATGTTATTGAATGCAACAGCCGTTCGGTCGTTGGGCGGCTGGCGTGGTAGGCGTGGTAGGCGTGGCCAGCAGCAAACATCATTTGAAGGTCAACTAAAGCGCTGAACTTGCAAAACAGCAACAGTTGCCACGGCTTACAACAGCAGCAGCAGCAGCAGCAGCGGCAGCGGCAGCAACAGTTGCTGCGAGTATTTAAAAAATGCGACCTGAAAATGCGGCGCCATAAAAAATAATAAAAATGTATATAAAAGAAAAGCGAAATGCAAATAGAAAAGTGCTGGCAGTCGCACCCCAGCTCCTGCCCCCTCCCCCATCGTGGGTGGTGGCGGGGGGTGGGTTCTGGTTGCTTTGCGAGTCTCGCCTAGTGCTGGCTGGTGGCACGTCCTTGCCAGTCAAGTCTCAATTTGAATTTTAATTTTAAATGCCACAATTTTCCATCTATTTACAGCCAGAGCGGGGCGGTACGGCGCGGTGTGGCAGGCCCCCTGCTCAAGCGCTGCTCGGCACAGTGGTTAGAAACTTGCCTAAAGTCAGGTGAATATTAGACTAATTAACCGTTAATTGAGTTGCTTGCAAACACGTTGCTTAACGGCTTAAAAAGCTAGGGCTAGAACCGTTTGGGAATTTTAGTGGAGTCTTATTTTGATAAAGTTAGTTATTATCTTATTTGGTTAAATTCACAGTACTTTGATCTTAACTTTACATTATAGTTTCTAAATACAACTGATATAAATTCCCAAATTATTTAAATTCCCAAAAAATGTTCAGATATATAAATCATTTGGATATCGAAATCATTATAATAATAAATAATAATAATAAAAGTTCAAAATACAGCTGATATAAAATATTATAAAATAATTCATTTTATTTTCATTTTTAAGAAACTTTCATTATTTTCAAAAAATCTTCCTTCAATAATGTATCTATAGAAATCTATTAGGTCAAAATAGTTAACTATATTTAACACAGTGCTTATATTGTCTTCGATTTAACCCATCTACCAGGAGTTAAAGTTTTTCGAAAAAGTCACTTCTGGACTTTATCAAATTTTTAATGATTATTACACTATTTTTTACAGGCCGATTTACTTGACTTTTATCGATGCCCATAGCACTAACTATAGCTGGTACAGCCCGAACTTGGAATGCAAGAGCTCATGTTTAGTAGAACCATCGAATTGGTCACCTAACTAGCGAGGTAAGAAGCTACTGAGTTTACAACTAGATTAAAAAATGCAATCTCTATAGGTATAAACCACATATGTATATAGGCTAAAAGGAGAGATAAAAACTTAGTAGCTATTCGAGAAAAGGCTTTACTTAATATTTTTAATAATTTGAGTAATAAATACTTCTAAATCTCGTTAGGAATATATTTCAGTAGCTGTTAATTGCAGGTTAAACACTGTAAATACAGTTAAAGTTGGACTGAATTAACTAGCTCCGTCTAATTATCTTGGCACACTGTGCGTCGTTTTAGAATGAACTACAAACACTTGTTCAATGCTGGAGTGTAGGATGTGGAGTAGTGTGCGGAGAGGGCGAGGAGGGAAGGGGTGGCGGAGGGGCGGAGGGGGGGGGAGGGGGGTGTTATTCTGAAACACCAAAAGTTGTCGAAGTGCCTCACACTTAACGCGTTTCTTTTCATGAATGAATTTTTGTAAAAAAGAAAAGAAGAAAGAAAGCAAAATAAAAGAAGAAGAACAAAAAGCGTCGCGAGCAGAAGAGAAACAATAAAAGAATGCAGGACCAAGCGGCAAGGACGAAAGACAGGGCAAAGCAAAGGCACAAAAAAAAACAACAACAACAACAAATGAAGAGAGCAAGAAACGTAAAAAGCTTGCAGTAATACATATGTATATCTATATATATACATATATATATATATATGTTTGTGGATGTGTATGTGTGTATGTGTGTATATTAAGTCTGGCCGTCGTCTGCAATGAGAGCGTAATGAGTCTCTAATTGACGACATTGAGCCGACAGCCCAACTGCCTGCACTGCCCCCCCTACCCCTACCCCTAGCCCTAGCAGTCCATGAGGCTGGCGCGCAGCGCAACTCCCCCCGCTCCTCCCGCACCTTTGCAACGCAGCTCATTTTTTTTTTTGTGCGCTTTGCTTCGTTTAGCTTTCTGGCGTGTTGCTGTTGTTGTTGTTGTTAGAAATTACGCTATGGATAATGTAAGCGTACCCAATCCCCCCTTCCCTCTTCCCCCTTCCCCTTTCCCCCTTCCCGATTCCCCACCGCTGCTTCAGCTGAATCCTGTGACCTTTGCCCTGGTGTGCGGGGCGGCGGGCACCACGTCTGCTTTTAAGCGCTGCCTGTGTGTGTGTGTGTGTCTGTGTGTGTGTGTGTGCGATTGTAGACTGATTTATTTTCAGGCTCTTTCTGCCATTTTTATTATTATTATGATTATTTCTTTGGCTCGTCTCTCATTTGTTGTGTGTTCGTTTTTTTTTCTTTCTTTTGCTGCTTCTTTTCTCTCCGCTGCCGCTTCTTGCCGCCCATTTCAAGGTCGTCGCTTTTAATGCGGAACTGGGAAATGTAATGAAAAAGTTTTTTATTTTTATGTATTTTATTTCGCTTGTCGCGCGTCTGGCTGCGGGATGGCGGACGGTGGGCGGGGGGGGCGGTCGCGAGACGCCATTTATTTGCTTCGTTTTGTTTTGCCCGCTTTGTTTGCCATGCTTTACACACTTTTCAGCCGCGCTCTCGCCCGCTCTCCGCAACATTCCTTTTGTTTTTTTTTTCTTTCATTCCTGCTTCTTCTCCTTCTCTTTTCTTACAGCTGTAAAAGCAAATAATTTCAAATGAGATAAGGCTGGAAAAAAAACTCAAGAAAAGCAAAAAAAAAAAACAAAAAAAAATGGTTTGTGCAACAAGTTGGCAAGTTTGCTGCCAAGGCAAAGTGAAAGTGGCGCCACTTCGCTGATGATGGCAGCGACGGCATGGGGCATCGGGCATGGGGCATGGGGCATGGGGCAGGGGCAGGTAGCTGGAGCCCACTCTTGGCTTGTAAAATGAACTCATGAAATTGCACAGTTGCTCGACGGCTGCATAATTTATTAGCTGGTTTCACTCTTGACTCTGTGCAAATTCTTTTTCTTGCCACGCTCTCGCTCCCCCCAACCCCTTTCCCCACAACTTGCCACCGACTGTGTCTATCTGGGCAGACACGGCTGGTGGCAAGTGGCAAGAGGCTCGGCTGAAAAAAAAAACGAAACGAAACGAAATGGTTTCAAATAAGCTCTATAAAAAAATGTGTCTAATTAGTGCACTTAACCTAGTTAAGCAGCAAGCGTGAGAGGGAAAGAGAGAGAGAGAGAGAGAGAGAGTGAGTGAGAGGGGGAAGGACAGTTAGTTGTTGAGGCTTAATGGATTTTACATTTGATTTAAATCAAGTTCTTAACTTTGTTATTTACTTGTTGTTAAATGTATTCAAGCCTTTAACCTTTTAGGCTTTGTGTTTTTAAATCTTATGGAAAAAATGCTCCAAGTATTAAATGAGAAATCAGCAAAGCTTGAATTTAGTTAAGGTAAAGGTATATAATAGACTATTTAGCGTTTTATTTCAAGCTGTATTTCCTACATATACTGGGCGTCTTGCCCTCCCACTCACGCACTTATTCTCTCAAGAGCATAACAGTTTTCGATTCTGCTTTGTGCGGCATTCGTCAACGTTTTGCTGGCATATGAAGCTGAGATCATGAGCGCTTATATATTTTGCTTGAGTTTAGTTCGAAGAAATGTAGAATATATGCTATTACATATATATTGATAATATATCAGGAGACTTGTATGAATATCCATATATTTTATTTCGATAAATATTATTTTTAAAATAACTTTCACATCGTTTTTCTGCGCCCGCAATCGACGCCATCGCCTGCAGGCGGAAAGAAGCCTGCACATTGGTCAATTTAACCCCACACACACGCACGCACACTTACACGCACAACATAGAAACAACCCAAATGGCATAGGGAAATAGGCTCGTGTCCGTGCGTCCTTTTGCCAAGGGTCATGCGGGCTGCCAGGCAGGCAGGCAGGCAGGCATGCGGGCCGGCAGGAAGGGAGGGCGTGCGGCCTGAAAGGGAGGGTGTGGTCAATGGCAATTGCATTTGGTGGACCGAAAATACGTCGCTCGCCTCTCGGGGTGGAATTCAACGGTATTCGTAACGCATTTCAGCGAATTGGCAAAACAGGCAATTACAAAATGGATGACATCAAACGGCAGACAGGGCGGGAGCGGGGGCGGGTGCGGGTTGTGTGAGAAAAATAAATGGAAAACGAAACTAAAGCTGTAAATAGGAGAGAACTGTACACACAGCTAGAATGCGACAGGGGATTGTCAAGCTTCAAGGATATGCATGAAATCCTTCTAATTGGGAAAATTTGAGAAAAAAAAAGATAGTTTACCTATAAAAACAAGTATGATATAGACCACACGATGCACTCACACATGGATTAGGATATTACAAACTCATCAATTTCGGTGAGTTTTTTACTTGTTAACAAGAAGAGGCATTATCTACATCAATATATAGACGAGTCGAACTAATCATGTCCATTCTCCCGGGAACTTCTAAAGCTATCGACTTGAGACTGAGAACTTAGCTCCGTGTGTGCACAGATCAGGTTTATTTCAGATATTCGCTAGCTCAGTTCGTGCTCACAAAATCGATAAGTATCGATTTTCGATTTGTTTTTTTTGAGTATAGCTCGAACATTATAACAGTTTGACATGAAGGCTAGTGTTATACCAAATATTTCACCTTTGGAAAGTACCCCAACACAGAACAACAAAAAATTTCATTAGAACACATCCGAAAAGTATAATATTTTGTAATGCATTATCCTACTTCCGCCTAAGAATTACATAAAGAATATACTTTTTAAAGGCATAGCCTGACTTTCCTAACTCATATTCCATCTCCGATAGTTTCATAAGGCGCGAACTTTAAACACCGAAGTTATTTAAGCCATCCAGTGTCCATAGTGTGGGCCCGAGAGCAGAAGAAGCTGGGTATATTTTATTGTTATATGGACATTGCGTATTTATATGGCATTCAAATCAACATAGTTTATGTGGGATATGACTGTGTTTCGACTATCCGTCTATTAAATTGTCTATGTGAACTGACTCAGCTTTAAAGCTATCTTGATGAAATTTGACATATGATTCGCTTCTTTGCTCTAGACGGTTCATATGATGGAATCGATCGGATCAGACCATATCATATATATGCCATAGGAAGAAGCCGAGGAAAAGTGAATCATTATATGGAAGCACAGTCAGGTCGGGTAATACTTACATATGTATAGATAATGTATGCATACATAGATATATATCTATATAGATATACCATACCATATATAGATATATTTCTATATATATGTGTATATCTATATATCTGTGTACCTATATATTTATATATCTATAATATCTAGATATCTAGATTTTATCGCAGGTGCGTTTAATCTTTGGCATTTGTTGATTTTGCGGCTTTTAAGTTGATTTGGTTCGATTTGTGTTGACCTCTCGACAAGACAATTTCTTAAAAGCAGCTTTTTCGCTCCACTCAACCCCATCCCCCCCGCTCACACTCTCTCTCTCTCTCTCTCTCTCTCTCGCTCTCTATGAGTGTGTATGTGGGTGTGTGTGTGTGCGCATGTACCACACACAATAGCATATAAAGACATGTGTGTGCCACAGTGTGTGTGAGTGTGTGTGCTACAAAAATGCCATGCTGTGGCATACTCAACTGTACTGTTTCGGAATTCGAACGCTAAACCGAAAACATTTGCGCAAAAAGTGTTCAAACTGGCGCTAACTGTGCCGCCTGCCGAGTGGGTGGACTAACGCTGGGTGTCTGGGGTGGTGTTTCGATGAAGAAGAAGAAGAAGAAGTCGAAGTCGATGTAGAAGAGGAAGAGGCAGCAAATGTTAGTCGATTGCGGAATGTTGTTAGCTGCGGACTGCAGACCAAAGTGTGGCTGAAATGCTTGGCATGAATGTGGTTCCCGGCTCGGGTTCGGGCTTGGGGCAATAAAATCAAATGGAACGAGCTGTCGAATTCTAAATAAAACACACACAAACACAAACACACACACACACACACACACAAGCATACTGTATGCCAAAAGAAAAGTACAAAAAAAATTTGCAAAAACCAAAACGATTCGATTCGAGTGCCGAGCAGAGGCCGCCATCCATCTAACCATTGATGGAGCCAGGTCCGCTGGCGAATAAGGAGTGTGTGGGTGGGGTGAGGGTGGGGGAGTGATTATAGAAAGGCAAGGCTGGCTGGGGGCAGGGGTAAAGGTTTTGGATGCTGGTCTTATGCCAAGTGATTTATATTTTTGATATGCAAAACATCTCGTACACATCGTCTCAGGGGCGTGGACAAGCCCGTCGCATTTGCATAGAGCGCGAGCAAAAAGAGAGAGTGAGCGGGAGACAGAGCGAGAGAGAGAGAGAGAGACGGCGACAAACAAAGCCACACAGAGAGAGAGAGAGGGGGAGAGCGAGAGAGCGAGATACACACAGTTTGGCTGGATTTGTGCAAAATCGGGAATTTGCAAACGCTGCGAACATCGCCAGCAGCATCCAAATGACAAATATGTAAGGGACATAAGCATAAGCAATGTATAAGGACACACACACACACACACACACACACACACACACACACACACACACACACACACACACACACACACACACACACACACCCACACAAAAAGGCGACCACAGCTCGAGCTTGGAGTCGTCTGGGCCGAGGCGCGGCTTAAGGTTTTGTGTGCCGGATGTGGTCGTTAGATTAATGCGCTTTGGATGCTTGCCAGTACATAAAATCTATGTACGAATGCGGATCATATATGTATACAAATATACATATGCATGTATATACGCACACACACACACACACACACACACATATACATATATGCTTGACTCAATTTCTTTTGCTTTTGGCTCTTGGCTTTTGGAGCACATGTTACGCGCAAAAACTGCGACCAGAAGCAAAGCCTTTGCTTTTGACTCTAATGCATGTGTGTCTGAATGTGTGTGTCTGTCTGTGTGTGTGAGTGTGTGTGTGTGTGTGTGTGTGTGTGGCCAGCGCTTCAGATTGAACATATCAAGGCCAATGTAAGCCTTAAGCTCAAGTCGACTATCTACAGTTCAGAATATAACTCTTTCTCTCTCGCTTTCTCTTATTCTCCCACCTTTTCCTCTTTCTCTCTTTCACACACTCTTCCGCTCTATCACGCTTTTAGATATAAAAGCTCGCAATAATTGCAAAAGCGCATATATATTAATCAGAGACCAAACTGTGATTTTTCTGTATTTTTGTTGGTGTCGTTCAGTTCATTAATTGTTCCGATTCACAAAAGCTTTGATCAGCTACGTAAGTAGCTGTACATTTACTTCAAAGGGTATTTCATCTACATTCTCGAACAAATACAAAGGGCTTTAAAGCTTTTGATCAATGGACAAGCACCTAAGTATTCGATAACAAAACTTATATGGTAAACTTCAAGAAGCTGAAAACCTACCGCTTTTCCAAACATTTGCCTAAAAGCTAAAATTAATGTAGCTTTAAAGCTCTTTCTGTAACAACAGCTAAATCAAAGAGATTCTTTTGAATGTTTTACTGAAATCTTTAAAGAATGAGCTTTTTTAGAATCTGGTGTATAGAACTAGTTTCAAAAGATCTTGATTTAATGTTGTATCCAGGCCAACTAAAGCTCATATAAGCTGTTGCTGAATTACCATCAATTCTGCCAAAAAAGATGGACTTTTTCAGCGTCTGTTTTCTGGAGCTTTAATTGAATGTGAGCTTTAAGCGAAAATAGCCTTAAAGCCAAAGCTTTCGAGAGATGTAAAAGAGCTTCTTTTTCCACCTAAATGTGCCGATGCGAATGTGAAATGAATCGCAAAGGCCACAGGCAAGGCTGGCAACTCACGGCGAGAGGCAACCCCAGCTGGGCAGTTGTTCAATATATCGAGCGAGCACTTTATTGGATTCGAATTTGAAATTTGCCCAACTATGTGTATTGATGGCTTCTGCGAATTCAACTCATTTGCATATGCCGTTGTCGCGCTTTGAGCTTTGAGGGTGGACAGACACACACACACACACACAGACAGACAGAGGGGTGGGTGGGGGGTTGCGGGGGGGTGTAATTGGGTGTGAGGGTACTAAGCGCGCAAGGACATAACGAGCGATAATGCTAATGCCTTTATGGCGCACATATAAAATGTCCTTTTTGCGAACATTGTTGCGCTGATGATGCAGCCGGATGTGGCAGGGGGAAATGGTGGATGGGTTAGGGGGAGGGGAGTTTGGCAACAGCAGCAAAAGGTAGCCCCGGCCAGCAGCTAGACACAAGGGAGCTGTGTGTGGAGCCAAGAGGGTGGTTTCCCTCTCCCACTCTCTGTATGTGTGTGTGTGTGTGTGTGTGTGTGTGTGTGCTGCCATTATATGGCCATAACATACAACAAAAGGAACAAGCGAGCGAGTTGGCACGCTGGGTGGTTGTGTGGTTGGGGTGGTGCAGTGGAGTGGGTCTTTGCTTTGGGTGCTTAGATATTGCCTGGTCTGCTCTGTTCTGGCTGTCGTTCCGACTCTGGACGGGCAAACATTCGCGAAATGTATGCAACCCACCACTGGGCCGTGTGACCAGTGCGAAACACCACCACCACCAGCACCGCCACCACCACCATCACACACACACACATACACACACACACGTATCGCACACGAGACTTGCTTGCAAAATATTTTAACATATAGAGCCGGGCGGCGGCCATGTGTAGCATGCCTAACAGTTGCAGCAGCCCGCCTGGCCAGCCCTTGCCCCGCTGCTCCAGCTCCAGCTGTAGCACACACTTGGCCCATGGGCAAAAACCACCCGGGCCATGTCTTGCGCTTTATCACGGACCTCAACTTTTGGCCATGTGTAAAGGCGAGGGTGGCTCCTCTCTCTCTCTCGCTCACTCGCCCACTCGCTCGCTCTTTTTGTGGGTGTGTGTGTGTGTGTGTGTGTGTGTGTGAGGGAGAAACAGACAAGTTCCGGACGTCCATTTCCACTTCGCACACACATGTTTGTAAATAAAGGCACACAACTGTATTTAACGGCCGTTGTATACGTGTGTGTGTGAGAATGCATGTGTGTGTATTGGTATTGGGTTGCTGGTAAGCCCCATAACGCATCCAAAGGGACCACTCGGAATTGTACGATCTTTTTCCAAATGTTCTCAAATTGATCTTTGGCTCAGGGTTTATGTCTTCGCTTTTTATGGCATCTGCTTTTATGGCAACGATCTTGTGTTGCATACTTTCAAGCGCAGCAACTAATTGGCCTTTCTTTTCGAACTCAATTTCCAATTGGATGTCATAGATCAGAGTTTATTGTTTCTACTGCTAGGTTTGTTTTTTTTGTCAGTTTTTGAATTGATTTTATTAATTTTTGATGAATTGGGCAAACGCCACCTGTTGGCCGGCACTGTTTCACCGTTTCGGCCATAGATGGCGCCAGCAAAACTGATTGGACACGCGCACACGTAAATGCCAATTGGAAGACACGAATTGGTCGGCATTTGGGGTGGTTTTTATGGACACACACACACGCACACACACACTAGCCAAATGTGTATACACATGTGTGTGTACTTACAGTGCGTGCGAGCGTGTGTGTGTCATGTGTGGAATGCCTGGATTCTTGGTCTAAGGAAAACAAGAACTAAAATTCAATAAGAATTGAATTGGTTCTAAAGATGAAAGCCTGAAAAAGCACGGAGTTTGTGTAGATGGAAACAAAAGGATAATATTTTAAATATATTATTTATGAAGCAAGAAAAATTGTCACAAGTTCAAACTTAGCGCAAACAATATTGAAATATTGCTTTCAATTTAGTTCGCAGACTTTGCCTTTGATTTAATTATACAATTTTGTTAATTTAAAATCAAACGGAATTTATTTAAATCTATGAATATACATCAAATTTAAAAGATCTTTTATTATTATTATTCTTTCCGCACACTTATTACTAAAAAGGAAATTTAAAACGTTTCTTACACAATTTTAACTCTTTACATATAAAAAATTTTTTCCTGATTTACCGACTGATTGATTGATTGACTGATTGGGCTAGGAAATTGTAAAATTAAGTGCAGCAGCTTACTTTGGCTTCAAGTCCTGAGCCTGTGTGCTGTCTGAGTTGTCTGAGCGTCGGACCAGCAAGCGGCAGCTCGCTGGCTCAAATTTAGCAGAGAACTTTTTATTTTAATTAATTTGTTTTGCTTATCAGAACTTACAAAAAATAACAAACAATTGTATTGTTTATAAAAGAAACAAGAAAATTAATGGGACTAAGCAATACGAACTAAGATTGTTTTTATTATTGTTTCTTATACCCATGGAATATGTGCAAATGTATGTAACAGACAGAAGGACGGATCTCCGACCCCATAAAGTATACATATATATTCTTGATCAGCATCAATAGCCGAGTCGAGCTAGCCATTTCCATATTTCGTTCGTCCGCATATCTGTCCGTCCGTCTGTCCGTAAATGAGCGGGTCGAGTTGAGAACCTATAAGAGCTAGAGACTGAGCAGTACGAATTTCTTTCCGATAAATGATAGCTTGAAATTCTGTTCTGTGAGCAAATCTCTTAGGTTTTGAGGGCTAGCGTCATCAAACTTGACATGTAGCTTCTAGAATAGTATAAACAGATCAAGTTTCTATTATAGATATAGAAATATAGATTTTATATAGGAATAAAGCTAGATCAATCGAACAGAAAGATTAAGCCCAGAGTTTGATATTTTACAAAGAAACAAAGAGACTTTATTATTTCGATTGGAATTAAACTGAATTAAAGAATTTAAGAGTTTAAGAATTCGATCCCGTATAGCTCAATGTTTCCCAAAATCCAACCTAGTTTATTTTGGTAAAGTTGGTTTTGTATTTTCGTTTAAACAAATCCAAATGACCTGTCATTACTGTTGTTTGGGCTGAAACTCGATATGGCTTCTTTTTCTCTTCAACTTCTTTTTTATACACAAGAAAACATTCCAAACGGTCCATCGATCAAATTGCTGTGTATTTCTTGCATAACTGTACATTTCGCGGGTCCTTGAAACGGACAGCGAACCGACAAAAGGAAAGCAAAGCCGAGCACAAGACGAACAAGTCGCTCGACTGTTGAATGAGGCGGTCTTCAGTTCCTTTGTCTTTCTACATCGTATGCCCTTGCAGTGGGTACTTTAACTATGTCACGAAATGTGCGATGCTTAGAAGTTGCCATATGGGAGGCTATATATTCATGTTCCGCGTCAACAGTCGAAACAATGTGAACATGCAAGAATATATATGTATATAGGCTGGGTATACCATATCATATAGCTGCCATACGCTTGTCCAATCGAACATTTCCCATGATATCCGACCTAACTTGACATTTATAAGTTCCTTATATACAAACTGTATCTTATCAACATGGGATTGCTATACAATAGGAATGATCGGCCAAATAATAGGATTATAGCATGGATAACATATCTTTTTCTCAAGATATTCCAATCAGACGAACTATGCTCCGAATACTATATTGTATCACTTCTATAGTAACACTCAGTATGAAAGCATTGCCTAAGCGGATGTCTACAAGGGTATTTAGTCTTCGACCTGATGTTCTTTCTTCTTCTTGGATGCCCTAACATAACGGGGCCACTTGCGAGCCAATAGAGATCCAAATTGTGTTCCTTTCCCTAGCCCAAGATAGAAGATGCCATAAATAAAACAGAGCTCGAGCTGGGAATTTGTTTTAAGTAAAACGAACAGGCAGTGAGAGAGAAAGAGAGAGGGAGTGAGAAGGCGAGCGAGCGAGAGATAGAGAGTGGGAGAGAGAGGCAGGGAGCGAGCGTGGCTTGACAATGAAGCGAGCATGTTTATAAGGCGGAATCAGGGCATATGTCTACGAATATGTATGTGTGTGTGTGCCTGTGTGTGTGTGTGTGTGTGTCTTACACACCCCCGCGAACAGTGAACGTAGCTGATGCAACGGGAATTAGACAACTTGAGATTCAAGTGACAATGATAAACATCCTGCAGTTGGTCGCGTCCATCAACAATGCTGGCGCTCCAAACACCGAACTAACCGAATCACTGAACAACAAGTAAGAGTGCTGTAGGCGGGCGTGCCCGACTAGGAGATACCCTGCTGCAGTTATGCTACTTGCACCCTTAGCCCCACACTAAGAGATTTGCACTTTCGGTTAACTTCCTTGTTTATAGTCTGATCTTTTCAACATTTTCAGGGCCTGC
Source organism: Drosophila littoralis (assembly GCA_018903485.1). Taxonomy (NCBI): domain Eukaryota; kingdom Metazoa; phylum Arthropoda; class Insecta; order Diptera; family Drosophilidae; genus Drosophila; species Drosophila littoralis. The sequence goes on from JAEIGF010000591.1 coordinate 13,622,739, forward strand.
ATAGGGCAGAAACAAAACTGTGTATGTACCATAGCGCAAGGCTCTACCTTTGAAAATTAGTTACCTTTGCCAACTTCAGCTGGAATCGAAAAAACTGAACAATTTTTAATCTGCATGTGCATGTGCTTTATCTATATACCAAGTATGATGTATCTAACTCCTATAACCCTCGAGTTATGCTTATATGGGAATATTTATTTCAAATTTCCATTTCTCATTTCTCTTGTTGTTTCCGAGATCGGCCAGACGACAGCTCGGCGTCTGGATCGGGCATATACAGATATACTTAATTGCGATTTCTACTGCCGTGTTACATACCCTTGCACGAAAACATTATACCCGTTTAGCCCATTTTCAATGGAACAACCAAACAACGAACACTGAACACGCTCTCTGCTCAAAACGGATCGCGACACCAAAAATCCGTGCCGCATTTTCAAGTGCCTTTCAGCGTATATAGAATATATATATATATATATAAAATAAACATGAGCTAGAAACTCAGCTCAATTACACGCGTAGTTGCAGAAATGTCTGAATTGTCTGGGAAATCGGAGTCACATCCGATGTTGACATTAGAAATGGATTTTGGTGGCTAAATTGCTGCAATTTTCAGATTTTGGCTTTGCAGTTAATGTATTTCAGCAGTTTTTTAGATTTATTTCTTACAAATATTTGTGTACTTAGTGAGAAAATTATAAAACAGTCCGTAGTAAGAATATTTGGCATATTCAAGTTGACTTTTTTTCGTATTCCAACTAGATAAATCTTTTGCTTAGCGCAAGGATCGAGCCCCTCGTTAAGATGTAAGACATATCATATATATAGAGCTAATCTTTTAGCCATATTATATACAATATATATACTCAGCTATGATGAATACGTGTTTCCATTTGTAGCATGTACAAAACAGTTGCCATCGAGTTGAGATTCTCGTCGCACTTGGATATGGGGGCTCACTGAGGCAATCGCCTTCATTAGCCATTGACAGTTATTGCTCTAAGATCAATTTAGTAGCAGCCAAAATCCATAAAAGTGCTGGACCAGAGCATGGGCTGCTCTGAGGGAGCCGCCATAATCAAATTCTGGGACCAAAACGAATCGCTTGACAAGTGCTGCCGCAACAAATGCAGCGCTCTGATTAGGCCATGTCCATGGGCGGGGGCTGGTCTATACCATTTGCATATGCGAGTCTCTATAAAACAATAGACAGCGCTGATTGTGGGATTGTCGAGAGAGGGCGGCGGTTGGTCGGGCGGGCGTCTGGCCGATGGCTCTAGCTGTCAATTAGCGGCGCTGCAGCCGTGTCGAATGTGAATAACAAAAGGCTCAGCTGATTGATTTTGATGTGTTGCATCCACTCGCCCTCTCTCTCGCTCTCTCATGAGGGCCAGGAGCGTAGTGCGTGGTACGTGTTGCCGCTGCCTGAAGTGGAGAGCCCGCTCTGGACCACACCCAATGCAGGCAGTCGTTGCAATTCTGACAGCTTGGCCTCAGCCGGAGCCTCAGCCTGAGCCCGAGTCGCTGCCAGAGGGAGTCGGGGCATATTGAAACCAATACGTCAAACGTGAGATTACATAAAAAACCGCAAAATAAGCGAGACAAAGGCCAACAAGAACAACAACAGATACAACAACAAATCCATAGCAAAAAAAAAAAAAAAACACACACACACACGCTGACCTTTGTCCTGGCGCAAAGACTCGTAAAAAATACATGAGCAGCGCGGCCAGCCAACATGCCAGCAGGCCCATAAGGATATTAAGCATACCACATATATATACGTATATTTATTTATTATTTGCCAGCATTCGGCTCGACGCACGTACGCAACAGAAAAGAACAAAATGTGCCGGACAAAAAGTGGATGCTACTCTTCGCTGGCCACCCACATCAAACATGACCAATATTCAATGGAATGGGTTATGATCTGATTGAGGGCAGCTGAAGCAGAGCTGCAGCCAGAGCCAGAACCAGAGCCAGGCTTACGCCGGCCAGATGCCGAATGTAGCCGGGCATTTAAGGATCTACGGCAATGCTGGCTCTTTCTGGGGAATTGCCAAACAAACCACGGCTCAGAGTAACAGGAGGAAGGAACTCTCAAATAACTTTCCAACATATGGCTTAGAAGTGCAGAAGCTTTATTTCCGAACGATTATTCACATATGAGTTATGTTATACTATTTGTTACGGCTTTTCAGACACCTCAGGAGATTAATGAAGCTCGTCGTTTGCTGCATTTGCTCACGATATCTTGAAAAACGGAGCAGTTTATTTCAAGAAATAGGTTGACTTTAAGAAAAAAGTCGACACGGTGAACACAAAGCTTAGGGATCGAATCCCTGTATGCATGAGAGATAAATGTTCACAGGGATTTGAACCTTCAACTTTGACTCTCATTAATGTCGCTTTGCTTTTGTGAGCATAACAAAATTAAACATCTGAAATTTTAAAATTGCTGCTGGATTTAAACTGACAACCTCTCTTTCGTTAGTTCAACGCTCAGACAGAATCATGGAGCTAGAACTTATGTCTGTTCACACAGTGAAAAGAGTGTATTGGACCATTGCCCAAATGTTAAAGTCCTTCGATCCGACATATGTGTGCATAGGAAAGGTATTTCTTTTATAGAAGCTGTTGTACAACACAAAGTTGCCTCGCAAAATCTATTCAAGGCCCCGTTCAACTAACCTATGATATCATTGAACCCACGAGAAAGTTAAAACAGATAACTAGCTGAAAGCTCTGAACCAAGGCAAAAGCTAGTCAACAGCCAGAAATAGCTGGAAATGCGAAGGTTATCATCTGGCCGGAGAGCCCCCGGCTCTGCGTATTATCTAATCGCGTATATTCCCAATAACAGCTATCTTCAGCCGGACTCGTAGCCCCCCCTTCGACAGTTCTTGAGCTCACAAATGAGCCAAGCAAATAGTAAAACAAGAGCAGAGGTAACTGCATAGAGAGAGAGAGAGAGAGAGAGAGAGAGAGAGAGAGGGAGAGGGGGAGAATGTATTTGCACAATTTGCCAAAAACCTGGTCACATCAGGGTCTGCCCCCTCCTCTCCCTCCCCTCCATGGAGGGCTGCTAATTTTTTGCAATTCAATAAAAATAAATCTCAACCGCAAACAAAATGTTGCAGCGGTCGCATTGAGTAGAGGGTTTCCTGCCGCCGGACCAGGGGCTGGGTCCGTCCGTCTGCAAGGGGGTGGGGGAATTGTCCGAAATTTGAATATGGATTAGATAAATCGTGCGTGCGGCGGGCACACGGCAATACACACACACACACACACAGGCAGTCATTATTTTTTTGCATACGTACGATAAACCTCACGCCTCGGCCAACACGGTGGCTGGCACAGTGGGACTGGCCTGCACAGTGGGACAGACAGAGAGACGGACATGCAGAGATTTGAGCGGGCAGTAAATTGATTTTATCGCCGAACCGAATGCGGCGGCTGTCAATAAAACAATTTGCCGGCCCGTTTGTGTGCTATTGTTTTGCAAAAGACAACAACACACACACTTACAAACACACACACACACACACAGACACATACTATTTGTGTGTCCTTTTTGTGTGCTGCAAAAAGGCAAATCCTGGCGCAGTCAAAGTGCGCGGCTGCTTCTGCAGGTCCCTTGCAAGCAGAAGCCGGGCACAGCTTGTCCAACTAAGCGTTTGCCCAGCTGGTCACTTGCAGCAGATCAGTTGCATTATAATCACCACCCCCCTCCCCTTGTCCAGTCCTCTCTCTAAGTCTCTTTATGCAACTTGTTATGTCATATTACAATCGAGTCTGAAAATTGATCCATTTGATATGGAACCGCCCTACCCCCTATGTTGGCCATGCCCTAAGCTTTGCTGAGCCGAACTTCGAGATGTGGCTTATGTTTTTGATCCTTGATTTTTTATTTGCTTTTTAGTTAAGAAATCTTTAATTAATTTCAACATATAACAAATATATCTTAGGGTAAATAATAAAATAAATTGAGATATATCAGAATCTGTTGGTTTACAAACAATCAAAGAAACGCATGCGGCGGAAATGTTTCACTTCCTTCAGCATAAAAACAAGAAGAAAACTATAATTACGTGTAGAAAGAGAGATAGAGGGAGAGAGAGAGAGAGTGTTCGAGAGAGAGAGAGAGAGAGAGAGTAGGCAGCATTCGCATTTGTAGAGCGCCGTTTCGCCGTTGAACTTGACTTTGACTTTGGCAACGGGCGAGGAAATATCTCAGACCAAAATAGACAATATATCTGTGCGACTAGGACTAGCCGGGAGGGGAGCTGTGTGTGAGCGTGTGTGCGTTTGTGGAGGAGGAGGGGGGGTTTAATGATGCTGTTGCTTACGTCTAACCGTTTCGGTACTGCACACACACACACAACACGCACACAGTTGCAAGTGACTAAAATAAACATGAGCATCCGTTGGATACAAAAAATGTTTGAATTGCCTGCTGCAGATGCGTGGACGCGGTGACCGTGAGGATGCCGCCGAGGCGACACTCGACTATCTGCGATGTGCGTCATGCACACAGTTATGCGTGTGTGTGCATGTGCGTAAGTATGCGGCACTTATACAACAGTATTCAAATGGAGGGGCGACTGAATTTCAAGCGATGCGCGTCCTGCTGCTGGTGTCCAAAAAGTATCTTTGAGCAGCATTTGCCGTTACATGGCCTCACATGTGTGTCATTGGTGGGCGTGTGTGTGTTTGTGTGTGAAGATGCTGCAACCGCGGCAAGGCCCATGTGGCGAGTGCGTTTGACATTGACATGGTTGCCACTCTGTTTATTTAATGTCATTCCGAATCTGTGTGTGCTTCATTTATTCAACCGTCCACGTCCAGCCGCGGCGGCAGCCACAGGCCTCTATTTCGGCCTCAGCCTCAGCGTTGGCTCCTTCTTGCCCCGGGGCCCAATTCAGTCACTACCATTGATGCGCCCCAGCCGTTGCCCTTAAAGTACCGGAGGGGTTGCTATTTTTAGTGTCCGTTTCAATTTGTGTTACTGTACTTTGTGTCCGCATCGATTCGCTTGCTCCCACTCCTCGCATTGCCATAAATACAGATGACAGGCAAAGATACCGATACAGATACAGATACAGATACAGGTACATATACAGATACAGATACAGGTACAGATACAGATACAGATACAGATACAGATACAGATACAGATACAGATACAGATACAGATACAGATACAGATACAGATACAGATACAGATACAGATACAGATACAGATACAGATACAGATACAGATACAGATACAGATACAGATACAGATACAGATACAGATACAGATACAGATACAGATACAGATACAGATACAGATACAGATACAGATACAGATACAGATACAGATACAGATACAGATACAGATACAGATACAGATACAGATACAGATACAGATACAGATACAGATACAGATACAGATACAGATACAGATACAGATACAGATACAGATACAGATACAGATACAGATACAGATACAGATACAGATACAGATACAGATACAGATACAGATACAGATACAGATACAGATACAGATACAGATACAGATACAGATACAGATACAGATACAGATACAGATACAGATACAGATACAGATACAGATACAGATACAGATACAGATACAGATACAGATACAGATACAGATACAGATACAGATACAGATACAGATACAGATACAGATACAGATACAGATACAGATACAGATACAGATACAGATACAGATACAGATACAGATACAGATACAGATACAGATACAGATACAGATACAGATACAGATACAGATACAGATACAGATACAGATACAGATACAGATACAGATACAGATACAGATACAGATACAGATACAGATACAGATACAGATACAGATACAGATACAGATACAGATACAGATACAGATACAGATACAGATACAGATACAGATACAGATACAGATACAGATACAGATACAGATACAGATACAGATACAGATACAGATACAGATACAGATACAGATACAGATACAGATACAGATACAGATACAGATACAGATACAGATACAGATACAGATACAGATACAGATACAGATACAGATACAGATACAGATACAGATACAGATACAGATACAGATACAGATACAGATACAGATACAGATACAGATACAGATACAGATACAGATACAGATACAGATACAGATACAGATACAGATACAGATACAGATACAGATACAGATACAGATACAGATACAGATACAGATACAGATACAGATACAGATACAGATACAAATACAGATACAGATACAGAGCCCTTTGGAAAAAGTTAGAAAGGTTAGAAGCATCAATCCAAACATAGTCAGTTGTGCTTTTTTCTTCTAATACCCTGAACCCTGTACCCATTGAAAATGGTTAAAAAGGGTATATTGTGCTTGTGATAATTCATGTTAAAGGCATCAGGCATCACCTCCGACCCCATAAACTATATGTATTATATACCAGGACGATGAACTGGGCCGATTAAGGCTTCTCCGTTTGGCTGTCAGTCTGTCCGTCTGTTGATCTGTTCGCACGCGTCGTGCTCGAAAACAAAATAAGCCAGAGACTAGAAATGTTAAATACATATTTGCCATTATCATACGATAAATGAGGATATAGTTTTACTATTTATCTAAGCATACCTCGCAGATTATAGTAGCTAGATACATCAAATTTGTAGGATATCATATGGTAAAGTTAGATTAAAAATATATCACTTTTTCGATAACTTCGCCAGTTCCACCCAAAATCAAAAGAAAAATGTATATTTAAAGTTGTTGCCTTGTGCTTTGGGATAAACACTTTTTTATGTGCCATATTCAAGCCCTGTAAATTTCATAAGGATCGGACTTTAAGCACCGAAGTCCATTAAGAATACATTTGCCATACACAGTGTGGGGTCTGTGTGCATGGAAGAAAGCTAGAATGTGCTGAGGGTATCTCTTAGTCGTGCACTCCTGACTTTCCCACTCTAAATCAAAATCCAATAAATTTTCCATACTAACCTAGTTGTATATAGATAAAATATGTTTTTATTACTAGTATCTTTTTATTTTTAAAGTCAGCTTGTAAAACCTATTCACTTTGTTCTCTAAAACTGCAACGATATGGTTATTTGTTAATCTGTTTTAGTTATATGATAATTTGCTGTTTAGGGCAAACTTATCTACAACTATTTGTTAAATTATGTTTGAAGTCGAGTTGTCGATACACTCAAGACCCCCAAAGTTACATGTGTGCACACGGAAGCTGAGCTATGTGAACACAGGATGTGCAAAGCGATCAGTTCGGCTGGGGCTTGCCCGACTGTACACACTCTTAAGCATTCTTAAGTGGCCAGTACGAGAGAGAGCGAGAGGGAGAGCGAGAGAGAGATAGAAAGAGTGAGAAAGAGAGGGAGTGTGTGAAGGAGTGCGAGACATGGAGTTTGGTTAGCACGAATTCTGGTCATGTGACACATATGTGTGTCCATTTGGATGCGTTCCCGTAGCTCGCTCCCCCTACCCCCCGCCCCTTGCCCCCTCTGCAGCTGCTCCTCTTGTTGAATGCTCTTTTGGGCTCGAGTCGGCAGCTCAGGGGTAGCTCGAGGCTTATTTCTCGAGTGGAGCACTGAGGCCTGCATCCGCTTGCTAATGATGACAATGCTCCAAGTCGCCAGCGAAATGCATCTTTTAGCTGCAGATGTAGCTGCAACTGTATCTGTATCTTTAGCTATAGCTGTAGCTGTAGCTGTAGCTGTAGCTGTATCTGTATCTGTGTGTGCTGTATCTTTGAGAGTTGTCGCTGTCGCTGCTGCTGTTGCACTTTGATTTATTTCAACGCTCTTCAATTCCCACGACAGAGCCGAAGACATCGAGACCAGGCATTGCTTATGCAGAATTCTATATGGCCATATGTAATTATTTGTATGTATGTATGTACATATATATAGTTATATGTATATATGCATATGCACTTCCTGTGCCCTGTACGCGGATCCTGCGGGGCGATACCCGCGAATATTGAATAACCAGAAGACCCGGAATTGTTTTTTTGAATTTTTAAATATGCATAAGCGTCGCCTCGTCCGAAGTGGTGCAGCCAAAGGGCTGCGCAAAAAAAACCATTTACCCCTAATAAACCGGAACTAATAGAAAAAACTATGAGACACACACACACACACACACACACACACAGAGGAAAAGGTCGTAGACAATTTTTTATAGGCATTTGACATGGATCACACGGGCACTTTTTTTTGTTGTTTTTGTTGAATGTGCACTTCCCATCTTCCGTTTCGCTCTTCCTCTCAATTTTTCTCTCTTTTCATTAGTTGACTATAATTTATTAATTTACATGCGTCCTTTGCATATGCGAATGCCACAAGGGTTAGCGGGGCAGCCGGGTCGCGGGTCGCGGGTTGCGGGCTCGTTGTCAGCGGTCGCATCTTCAGGGGTAACTTCATTGGCAGTCCTCGATGACCCGCGCTGCCGTATACCGAATACCGCGACATTTTCAACCAATTTCGCACCCCGCCACACCGCCGCTCGCCTTTTTGCGTAGCTGCCTCGTCGGGCAGGTCATGTAGGTACCAAAAAAATGAAAAAAAAAAACAGAGAATAAAAAGCAAATATAAAAAACCAACACCCCATTCAGGGGATGGTTCCACCGTGATTACTATGTTTATCCATCTATCTATTTAAATTCGGTATTCTGTAACTCTTTTCAAATCATTTTTTTCACCATGCCGGTTTCCATGCGGCCAATTTAAAGGAAGCCGCACGCATTAGGGCCTTGGGAAAGTGAAAAGCTCTTCGCTGACACGCACTTTACATTTGCCAATACAGCTCATTAGTAAAGTGTTTGGTTGAGAGGCGAAAGTGCTTCTTCTAGATATGTTTAAACTTCAATCTTTATAGATTTGCAGCTTTGGAAAGTGAAGAATAGTTTGGTCTGAGCCATAACTTGCTGCTTTCTACAAATGGAGATCAAAGTTTGTTTGGTTTTCAGAAAGATTTATAATCGACTATATACGTGTCTCAACGATTATGGAAGTTCATTTTATATCCGATTGGCTTTAAACTGATTCTAAACCAAGCATAAACTTGGCCCGGACAAAGCCGGGTAATGCCGGCTATTAACATTCACTATTTATTATATTGTTTTTATTATATTATACTATTTAATTATAAAGAAAGTAAAGGTTAGCTGACTGTTCCTTTTCTATGCCAAGCTCGTACGATTCTCGTCATGTGTTTAATCCTCCATCCGGATGAGAGAGTTTTTTTTTTCTTTCCATTTTATGGCAATTGGTTTGCAATGCACAAAATCGATTGACTCGAAGGATTTCATTAACTGCTGCTGTTGTCCAGCTTGGGGTTTTCTTTAGTTTTGGCCTGGCCCAGTGTTGCCTCAAAATAAGAGAAAAATGCAATTAAGGTGTAGATCCGCAAAAGGATCATTTGCTGTGGTTTTTTGATTTCGCCGGCAATAATTAGTAGCGCATACCGACAAAGGATAATGGACAATGCACAGATACCTGCTTAAGCAATTTGGCTCATCAACGCTCTTCATTCAAAATCCAATGAAAACACACGCTAGATTAGTGCCGGGCAATAGACCAGGGGCCAGCAGCAGCAGCAACATCCCAAGGACCAGGAAGTCCACTGACCGCAATCGACACGGAAATGAATCGACTGCCAAGTGCTGTACTCGTCCTGTGTCCTGTGACTGACCTTTGTGCGGCTCCTGCTGTGCGGCCACAGCTTAACGGTACCAGATGTGCCACGTCTGTGCGAGGGCCAGGTAGGTGGAGGCCGGCCCAGGTAGCAGGTAGCAGGCGCTGACCTTTACCCTGGCGCTGTGATGTGTTTGTAAACACGCTGAAAATGGAATAATAGATCAAAGCCAGATACGAACGCGATCAGCATACACAAAGATTCTCGCAGGATTCACAGTTTTCAGTTGTCAGTCCTTCGTCCAATCCATTGCACTTGCTACACATGCGGGTGTGAGCCTGTGTGTGTGTGTGTGTGTGTGTGTGTGTGCGACAGAGTAAGGTGCTATTGCTCCTGATTAATATGAACGTACTGTGGGAATTACCGGAAATCGTTGTCCTGCTGGCTGGCCCTTGCCCCTGCCCTTGCCCTTGCCCTTGCCTCTACTGCTGCTGCTGCTGGGTCCAGTTTATTTTCATAATTTCCATGGCATTCGGAAATTTGTAACACACATGGCATTTCCTTTCAATCACAGTGCACAAGGTGCACACACCCACACGATACCATCAGTCAGACAAGCATCTATGCTCTCTCTGGGCACTGGACCCCGGACCCTGAAAGTTGAGCTATGAAACTATCCCACGGGCTGGATAATGAAATTTGCCTGAAATGAAGTGTCAAGTCGTTGGGTCTATTGTTGAACGACTTGAACTTTTGGCATTTGAATGAAGGACTGTATGTCCTTGGAGTATAAGATGTATTTGTTGATCAATAATTCCAAAAGATGATTTAGGTTTAGAATGATAATGATATTAATTATAATATTATATGATGATGCTGATTATACTGATTATACTTCCTGCCAGACTGTTCAGCTTATACCCTCCCATCCAAGTTCTTTGAATAATGAGAAGAGTAATAAGAATAATAATAATAATTATCATTACTATAATAATATCATTATTTTACCACTTGGTAACAGGATATGATATGATGTAAGGTAGATAACAAAAGCTCCAAAGTTTTCTTCGCAGATATCAGGTTTAATTTTCGTACATATATATCTGAACCCATTTATCGAAACACTTACAACTAATTCATTTGCATTCCTATTAAAAAACTGCTATGTTTTTATTTCTATGGATATATTATACTTGAAATATTTGAATTTCTTTTAAATAAGGTTGATAAATGAAATACAGATACGATAGATATTTAGATTAGTTACCTTTGCTCACGTAGATTGCTTTGCAGACACCCTGCTGAATTTTTGAACCGATATCTGTATCTGTATTTCAAGAAGTATAGATAAAATGTAGTTAAAATAACAATCAATTTTTTGTAGCACAGGGTTGATAAATGAAATGTACAGATTTTGTGGATCATCACAGCTACCTTTGCTAATTCAGATTGCTCTGCGGATACCCCGCTGAGTTTTCGTACCTATAACTCAATCGTTCTTAGTTTTCAACATTTGCTATATCTGAACCCATTTGCCGAACCACTTGAGCAGCAACTGCTTTTGAACAAACTCCAAACTGTGTAATCGCAGATAATGACCTCCAATGACCTGTGCTCGACGTGACCCCTACCCCCTGTATATATATATATCTTTATGGGCCGATTCTTATTATTATTTCACGGTTACGCAAGCCGCGCTGATATGGGGGAAGGGAGGCGGGAATGCGGGGGTGGGATTGTAACCACCTATGACGGCAACCTTCTACGGTATCTGCTTTCTTATTTTGTTCCCAATTCGTGTGTGTGGACAAAAGCAGAAAATACATGAAAAGGAAACTTAAGACGCTTCGACCGTTTTCTTTTTTATAGCGGTACCAACATCCTGCCCCATCATCCTGCAGAAAATAGCAAAATGGACCCGCGCCGGACGGCGCACCATCCTCCAGGGACGTGGGATGAAATGCTTCAGGAACAAATGCCTAGCGGTTTTTTATTCTCCTTTTTTTCTTTCTTTTTTTTTTTTTACAAATATCGCACAATGCGCCGGCGCACACTCACACCCCCGCCATCTCTCGCTCGCTCTCTTTCTCCATCTTCATCTCCATCTCTCTCTCTCTCTCTCTCACACACTCTCTATTCTTTCTCCTCTAGCGGCAACTGCTGCTCCTTCGGCTTTCTATTCATTTTCGCACGCCGTCCGGTTTTCTTTAAAAAAAAGAAAGAAAAAACTAACCACATGTAGAGAGTTCGTGACAGATAGAGAGAGAGAGAGAGAGAGAGAGAGAGAGAGAGAGAGAGAGATAGCGAGAGAGAGAGAGAAAGCGAGAGATTTTTGAATGGTTTATCTGCTTAGCGCTGCCCGTTCGCTTCGCTGCGCATTCAAAATGTGATTGATCTTAATTGGGGGATGGGTACTGGCTAGAACCGAGCAGGATCAGCGGCCGAAATGCCGCGAGGACGAGGGCCAGCTACGCAATGATATTTGCCAAGAAGATGAGTTTGTCTGCCAAGTACCTTAAACATTGGATAACATCAGGGGACATCCTCGCACGCTCTCGCTCTCGCTCTCACCCGCTCTCGCTGGTGCATCTGTTGTCCTGGCTGTTGTCGTAATGTGTGCAAAATCCATTAGATATGTGAGATCTACTCGATGGGATTATGCGCCCAGACAAACGGACGCCCAGCCAGTTGTGCCATCATCTTAAGCAAAAAAAAAAAAAAAAGTAAAAGAAACACTTCCATCTCTCATTCCGCATCGCACATCTTGAATCTGGTAACATTTTGTTGCTGATCGTTTGCTTTCCTTTCAAGATACAATTTGCAAACATCACAACAAACAGCTGAGAAAGCATCTATTAGTTTCTAGAGAGCGCCAGCTTCAGATTCCTTAGTTGTGTTCACAGTTTTACATCTGAAATTTATTGCTACAATCGAAATCAGATTTGGAAATCAGATTTTTCAGATATTCGAGTACTTTTCAAATTAGAATTAAGCAAAAATTTGTAAATTTCCATTGTTCGGTTTTAAAATATGTAAAATTAACTGCAATAAACTAATTTAGACTTATATTTATTATATAAGACTGAGTTACATACCTCGTTCGTATAAAAGCAGCCTATATATATGGTCATAAATAGACTCAGGACTCATAAATAGCCGATTTTCCATCCTGAATTCTTATTTATGGTCTAGAAAATGCTTTTTAGTATGTTCATAATACAAAAATACTCTGAACTAGTTGGAGAAATAGGTATTTCGATGCTTTTATATGCGTGCTAATTGATATTAATTTATTAAACTACTTGCCCTGACTGAATGACTGATTGACTTACTTCTTGACTGACTGATCACGGATCAATGCCAGTTTTGAGCCGTTAAAGCTAGGAATTGACATTCTTATAGTTGTTATCTTATTTGGTAAATTGCTAATACACAAAAAAAAAGTTCTATCCAAATGATTTTCACACATTTTTCCCACTTTTAACTGGAACCGGGAATTGAAGTTTTGCTTTTACAACCTTGTCACACATTTTCCGCCCAGAAAGTGTGAATTTAGGGAAAAATGCGAAAGTTAATGTTCAAGTAAATATTCTCAAAGATCTGGTAAAGCGCTACATTCAAACGTCTTTAATTAATTTTCCAACCGCAAGTGCCCTACTATGCGATTCTCATGCATTTAATTAAGACCAACAGCTTTTTCTGCTTTGATTATAAATATTATATCAACAAGTTGTGCTGACAATGCAATTAACTTAATCTCTGCACAAAACTTACCAAAATAAAGTCACTTTAACTCTCTTGAGATTTATGGCTCCCTCTTTCTGCCGCCTTTACTTAAACTCGCTCTCTACTTCATTTCTTCTTATAGTGTTATAAAACTGGGTAAGTACAAGTACAAGTACATATAAATTTTGAATTTATAATAGAAAAAGAACATTCAGAACTGGGCCAAGTTTTATCTGCTAGGAATGTTATTAAATAATCTTAATCATTGGGTGCAAAATACTTGTATGTGGCCTAAAACTTAGATCAATATCATTTTGTTACAATAACCAATATTTGCTTGAGGGAAATGTCTCCATCTAATTCACACTTTCCGACCCAATCGACTTGCCAGATGGGCAGACGCTTCGGGGCTGGGCCCGTTCTCTTGGTAGCCACTGTGTATTGTGCGAGATCTCGCACCAGCGACAGATATGAAGACGACGACGACGACGACGACGGCGACGACGGCGACGATTGCCACCAACTGGTTGTATGGCACGTTGCCAGAGTGACTGAGCAAGAGGAAGAGCTAGCGAGCGGGGGCGGGCAGCTGGTGAGGGGCAACTGCTGCGGGAGGTGCAGCAAGGCAAGGCAAGCCCAAATAAATGTTCATAATTTTCCAAGTTGTCAACGGGAGCGGCCGCAATGGCAGCGGCTTCTGCTTCAGCGCCAATAAAAGCAATTGCGCCATTTGGCTAATGGCTAAGGTCCATGTTAGACTAGACGCTCCTCCAGTCAGCCAGTCAGTCAGTCAGTTAGTCAGTCAGTCAGTCAGTTAGTCACTTGGCTGATTGTCCAAGCTTATGCATTCACCAAAATGCCATCATGTGGCAGCAGGCAGCAGGCAGCAGGCAGCATGCGGCAGCATGCAACAACAAGTCATCGTCAGCATTTTCCTACTGCATCACGTTTTGTGGGCAGCGAGCAAAGATTTTGACTTTTGATTAGGCCGAAGAGCGCCAAAAGCAGCGCAAAAGAGCGAAGCCAACAACAACAACAACAACAACAACAACAACAACAAAAACATCAACGTCTTCTGGCCCTTGGTCACCTTCTGGCCAGAGCTGCAGCCCGAGCAGCCCGAGCTTCAGCTGCAGCCTGAGCCTCGGTCATGTTGGCCAAAAAAGGGACAACCTGCCGTCCAGTTGGTTCACAAGTCGGTCTGGTCTATTTGGAACACCATAAAGTTCAAGTAATTTGAACTTTTCTAGCCAAAAACCATGGAAATCCCATGGCTCACGGCTGTAACTGGCCGTAATGGCGGGGCGAAGAGCTTGGGTGAAGGCTACCAGAGGGGGCGGAGGGGCAAACGCTTAAATCGTGAATTTCACAGCAGTCACATTATGTGTAAACCTCGCGAGCTGCAGCTGACTTCTAAGCAAAGATTTGCCCATAATGCGGCTGCTTAGTACGTTGTCATGATCAATAATTAGGTATTTGGTGCAGTGTAGCTACTGCCCCTACCCACTACCACGCCCCCCCTCACATCGCCTCATGCGTCGCACATTATGCATACATAAGTCTCCAAATCTGCGACTTTCATCATGCATCTGCTTTTTTTTTTGTTGTTGGTTTTTTCTTAAACCCCATTTGAATACAGCTCGAGAACCGATTCGCCAACTCGGCATGTAAATTACCCGGCTAAATCGACTTATATGACGTCCAGCTGGGGGCATGCAACAAGCTCATGTGCTGAAATACTCGATTCCAAATTTTCGTTTTGCTTAAGATGCTTTTTCTTTTGATGATCTTTCTGAACTTCCCTTCAAAGGATTTACTAGTTCAGGCTTCAGAGTTGTCAGCCAGATGTCTTGTCAAAAGTAATCAATTTCATGTTACTGTATCTCCTATTCGCGGCTGTGCTTCTTCTTCGCTCAGCTCCACACTATGGGAAATGCACTCTAGAATAAGTTCGGTGTCTGTAGTCCGATCTTTTTCCAATTGTCAGAGCTTGAGTGTGTCGCAGACCAATTGATGTAATTTTGTAGAGTAATGGTTGCGTTTACGATACAAGAATCGAAACCCCGGCTATTGCATGGATGTTGTGTTGCCGATTCATAGGTAAATATCTATAGAGGGTATCATAAAGTTGTGCATTTCTATGTCATGCGACCCAAACCTTTGTCCTTAGCTTAAACTAACTTAGGCCAAGGCGTAGATGTTTGGGAAGAAGACGAGCCAAACACACCTAAGCAGAATGCATGTTTTTATACCCTACACCCTTTCGAATGCATCAATAGGGTAGCATAAAACACATGTACCTGAGATTGTTTTACTCGCTGAGAATTTTCGTTGAGCGGTGGCCTACACTTTAACCAAAGAAAGAAAAAGGAAAACGAAAAGCACAGGGTAATTTAGAGGGTAAACAATACCCTGTACGTGCAAAAATATACGAAGAGCGTGTCAAAAAGGTGTGCTCAATGTATGTAGCTTAATATTGAGTGCCAAAGCGTTTGAGAAAGAGGTGAAGATAGCGAATGAGGGAGTGAGATATCAGACAGAGAGAGCGAGAGAGAGGAAGAGAGTTGAAAGAGGGAGATAGAAAAATTATTGTTAAGTGGGCCAAATCGCGTTAAAGGCCAATTGACGCTGAATATTTGAGCTGAACAAACGTTTCAGGCTAAATTTGTCATCACTCACACCCACAGCTCAACACACACACACACACACACACCTGCAGTTGCAGATGGTGTGCCACATTTTGGTGGCTGCTCTTCGCTGTGGCGTGGTTCAATGCCGAACCCATCGAATGCCGCAAGCCGCAATCAGCAAGCCGCATGCAAATGTGTCAATAGCTTCAAACTGGACATTTATTGCATTTGCCATTTAGTATCGAGTATCGAGCCACAAGTATCGATGCATTTGAGCATCGATAGCGAGTCCGTTGCTCGTTCGCTTATTCATGTTTTTTTAGCTTCTGACTTTGGGCCGCTCACTCCTAGGTTTTTTTTTAGTCGTTTTCGTTTGTGGCATGGCCCATGACCGGCTGGGAAAAACCTGGCAAAGGGGCAGCGTGGCAGCGGGGCAGAGGGGGCAGCAGCGCAGCGGTGCAAGCTGGCAACTCGTGAGTGAATCTGGCATACAATATTTTGACAATTCAAAGGATTCTTCAGCAGCGCTCACCTTTAGCATGGAGCCCCAGCGCTCCACTGACATGCAGCTGTAGATCGGCCGCCCCCACAGCTGCCCCGCAGCTGAGCATCCACCCGCACCATCGCCCTTACCCTCACCCTCTGCCGGCAATCTCTTCGTGCGCTATGAGTTGTGCAACGGATTTGTGGCAACATTCGGTTTTGGTCTGGCATTGGTCTGGGCTTCAGCTTCAGCTCCAGCTTCAGCTCTGGCGAGAGGCTGTCGATTTGTTGCACAGATTTGCGCACTCGTCGCGCGCGGTGACTGGCAAAAAAAAACCAAAACAACAACAAAAACAACACAACAAATCCTTCGCGCCGCATTTGCCTTCTTTTCTATTTTAAGAATTTTCGAAAAAAAAAAATAGAAACAACAACTATTTGGCAACGGAACCGTCTCTTACCTTGGCACAATAACGTTGCAGCAGCAGCACTGGCCGAGCCATCATCATCATTGTAATCTTCATTGTAAACATCATTGCAACCATGATCATCATGTTGTCATCTTCATCATTATGATATTTGCTAGTTGCAAGCAAAATTCGACAGCTTCAAACTTTTTTCTACACTTTTAGCGGGTATTTCAATTTGTTCAACGCAGCCGACGACATAATTTATATTTATTTGGGATCTATATCAAATGTCGAGATTGTCTACATCTATCTAGCTGACTGCAGTGAACTGTTAGAGTTGTGCCAAAACTTGACAGATATGATTATACTATATACTTTGTCTTTGATTATACTATATACTCATATATTTTCGAATGCCATATTTACGCAGTCAAAATTTGACCAAGATCGGACTACAGACACCGAACTTATTCAACAATTCATTTGGGGAATGCGGAAAGCAGAAAGAAAGAAGTCGCATAAGGTGTGCAGGGAAAGGGGCAGAGAGGGTGTGTTTTGCCTATGCGTATGCTCGGCGCTGTACACAGAGTATCTCGCAGTCGCGCACTCCCAAACAGGGCACTCTGACTATTTCTTTTTTTTTTTTTTTGTCTCTATGCCTCATTTACATGCGGCGCGCTCTTGAATCTGGCGGCTCAAGACGCAGATCACTTGCAGCTAAAAACTTTGGCTACAACTTGGGCAGTCATGATTATATCGTAGTTGCTGTTGCTGTTGTTGCTGTTGTTGTTGCAGTTGTTGTTGCTACAGCCGCCTAAAACACTCATCATCATGTCGGACAAACAACCTTGTTGCCGTTTGCCATTCGCCGTGGCCGGTGCCTGATGCCTGCTGCCTGGTTGTTGGCTGCTCGTTGTTGTTGTTGTTGCTGTTGGTTGGTTGCCCGCTACCCGAGGCTGTCATTGCTTCCTCGTGGCGCTAATGTGGCCGCTGCGGCTGCTGTTGCCGCGGCTGCTGCTGCTGCTGCTGCGGCTGCTCCATTAAAGCCTGGCGCGGCTGCCGCTTATGACAGCCGATGCACGCTCGCCCGACATGCAACCAGCGACAGCAGCAACAATGCGTTGCGATCGGCCACAAGCCGAAGCACATATACTCTTAACATGCATTTAACATGGGCTGCTTAACAGCAGCGCAATATGTTAAGCGGCTTTTACATGCCATGGGCTTAGTGTAAATAGTGTTAATAACTGTTGACACGAATTCGTGTTAAGCAGCTGTATGTTTATGGCGCGCTGATACCAGCAGCGACAGCTATGTTAAGTTGTGTTATGTTCTGAGTTGAAGCTGTTGTCTTCTTCGAATTTCAAGCGTAATTCGTGATTAAAAATTTGTAAATTAAGTATGTGTCGAATGTTTTCTGAATTGATCGTTATGACTATATGAAAATTGGGGTTGGACAACAATGCTTGTTTTAAGGATAAGCATACTTTAAATAATAGTTAGATATTCTTTCAATAATGTTAACTAGCTGTTATCTAATCTATATGTAAATAAAACTATTTATCCCGATTGGCTGACTGATTGATTAATTGATTGATTGAGCTAGGAAGAGCAGAAATAATTCAATGATAACCTATGTGATTCAAAGTTCCACCTGCAATTGTGGAAAATTTGTGGAAAGCGTTTGTTTTAATATTCTATATAATTTAAGCACCTTGAGATTTCTTTAACTATAAAACAATTGTTTATTTTTTGATCAGTGTATAACATTCTAAAATTATAAATATGATTAAAATTAGATACTGCAAAAACTTTATATTGTCAACTGTTAGGCAAAGAGCAGCCTCTGTGGGTAGGGTATATATGGACAATTTTTATATATATATACATATATATGTACATTCGTAGTATAGAAACGGCAACTGTAGTGCGCGAAATATCTCGACATGAATACAATCTTTTAATGATCGTGTGTAATTTTCAAACATGTGGGGACGGTGAAGTCTGGGCACGCCGCAGTCGCAGTCGCTGTTGCAGTTGCAGTTGCAGTTGCCGTTGCCGTCGCCAACGTCGTCCGTCACCTGACCCCAGCTCGACATGCTGGCAATCACTCATTGCGAGCCTGAGCTGGACAGAGGGACACGGGTAGTGGCCAGGGCCGGGTGGCAGTTAAAGAAGGAGACAGAGGCGTAGCTGCTGGCTGGCTGGCTGGCTGCCTGGCTGCCTCGACTTTCGGTTGCAATGCACCTTGAATCTTGTTGCAGCGCCATCGCATCACTCACCCACTAACTGAGGACCAGTGCATCGTGGCCTGGTCGCATTTCGCAAGCCCAACAACAACAGCAACAACTGCAGTGACAACAACTACAACAATGTTGCTCGTTCACATGCCACTCAAGAAGTCGTGGCACTGAATTCCCCAGTAGTAACTCGCATGCCCCACGTACTTTGCATTGCTCTTGCCAGGCGACAATCTGTGGGTGCGGGGGAGTGTGGACGGGTGGCGGCGGGTACAGTGGGCCACTCAAGATGGATTTGAACGTTTTGGGCAATTACAATAGCTCAATTTGTTTGGCACTGTGCGCTGGCAATCGTTTTGTCAATCGTATCTGTGTGTGTGTGGCAACTGGCAACTGGCAACAGGCAACAGGCAACTTGCAACTTGCAACTGGCAACATTTGCAGTTATGTTTTCTGTCCAAAAATATTCTACTTTTAGTTTTCAATTAGCTGCCGCGTCATGCAGCATGCAAGAGAAAGGCAAAGAGAATGGAGAATCGGGTCTAAAAGTATTGGATAATCAGCTGCCGGCAATTGAGGAACTGTATTTGTTGTAGTATACTGCATATTATGATCAAGGCCACAAAGCCAGCAAAAGAAACATCGCTGGTTCGGCTTACGTTTCGGAACAATGTTTCGCTTTGTGATGCGGCTCGTGAAACCTATTTTACATTGCAAAACCAGGCTTAAGCTCCACTAAAAGAACTTATTTTTTATTTATACTTATATAATATTTATATTATATAATGTTCATAGTAAGAGCGCATTAGTTGGGAGTATCCAACTAGGACATACTCTGAGCTGCCTTTCCATACTTTAAGCACACATATACATATAAACACACAGCGGCTGCGCTTCTTCTTCCTTTTGCCCCACACTTTGTATAGGAAATGCATTCTTAATGAAGTTCGGTGTTTATTGTCCGATCTTTATGAAATTTTCAGGGCTAGCATATGATAAACAAAAGTGTGTTCATACCAAAGCGCAAGTCTCTACTCTCCTCGCTCTCTCCATCTCTTTTTCTCTCACTCTCTCTCTCTCCCCATGCTATCTTCATTTTGGATTTTCTTAATCAGTATTATAGGTATTATATATACTTTGTTCTTTCTCTCAATATACTCCGTTCTCCTTGGTCACTTTAATTATGCCATATACCATGTGAATCCGTGTGTATCCGAAATCTATCTATCTATCTATCTTGGCGAGCTCTCCATGGTCACTTTAATTTGTTTTTTCTAATCTACCTTAAGCACTTAATTTTGGTTATATGTAGGCATTATGTCTTAGTTAGTCTTCTCTTACCTTAAAGACGTTTATAAGATCCTGTCTACTTGTGCTAAATGGTCAATTATTTCAGATTTCCAGCTCTGACTAAAAGTCATTTCTTATGATCCATATTCTTGTTGCCCATGGCCATTGGTTTGTTCTCCATGGTAAGCAAGTGGTCAGCATTAGTTATCTGTATTTGACACTCGCTGTATGCTTTATTTAACGAATTTTCTTTGTATCTTACTTACTCTTTGTCCTCCATGTCCATTTTGTTTCTCTGCCAAACTTCGCATTCTACTCCAATGCACTTTATTTTAAAATTTAAATTTATTTTATTTCACTTAACCTCCATGTTGAGTTTAACTGTGCCTGGTTGTCTTCATATAGTTCGACTGGGCAATAGATCACATTTAGAAGTTTCCTTAACTTCTGCCCTGATCTCAAATTTGTCTGGCCATTCAAATCGGCCTCTCCATGTACTAGATTTGTGTGTTATTGCAGCTCTGTATCTCGTATCTGTATCTGTTATTGTTTGTGTATCTGTATCTGCAAATGTTGCTGTATCTGCATTTGTATCTGTATCTGTATCGTTTAATGTCTGGTGTTTAGCATTTTCAATTTACATATTACACGGCAGTCGAAACAAGATTTGTAGCCATTGGCCAACACGGCTCGCCGCCTGCTCCTGCTTCCTTTCCTCTAGCGCAACCAGCCCGCCCCCCGCTACCCCAACGCCCTGCGCTTCAACTCGAGCGGCAAAAACAATTTATTGTGACACGAGGTAATTGCCTTGGGCTGCATTACGTCTACTTTGGCCAAAACGGACACGTTAAGGCCAACAACACAGCGGCCGAGAGTCAATGCCTCGGCCAGCAGAGAATTCTCATAATGCTTGGGATGTTGATGAGGCAGCCAGAGAGAGAGAGAGAGAGAGAGAGAGAGAGAAGGAGGGAGAGGGAAACCGAGAGAGCAATCGAGCGACGGTCAGTCAAAGGCTAAGACTGCAACTTGGTCCATAGATCGATCAGCTAGCGGCACGAAGATGCCAACTAGCCCAAAGCAGCAGCAGCAGAAGAAGATGATGAAGAAGAAGAACTTATTTGGTGTAACAATTATTTCGTGATTTAATTTCGACCTTTAGCGACCAATTTAATCGATCCAGCAAACCGCACCGCACAGCTCCATTGTTGTTGGCTTGGACAACAGCCTGGGCTGCAGCTCCAGCCGCAGCCGCAGCCACAGCCACAGCCACAGCCTTAGCCAGAGCTCAGGGAGTGGGCAGCCAGCAGCCAGCAGCAGCAGCAGCAGCTACAACTGTACATTTACAGCGGGCAAGTGTGGGGGGGAGGGGGATAGGTCGCTCAGCGTTTTGGCCGACTATTCGCTGCATTGTTTTGGACTGCCAGTGGCTCCTCAATCGTGCGCGATATTCCGCCAAGCCTACAGCCCCCAGGCACACAGCAGCACCAGGCGGCAGCAGGCTGCACTCGACAATCGGCAGCGATTGCCCAGCGTTTGCCAAGGGGCAGCTGCCTAGACACAAAGTTCCCACGTCCATGTCCGTCGTCGCCGTCGCACCGTGGGCCGAAAACTGTGGTGAAAATTTACAAATTTGTTCAGCCAGGTTTAAGAAATGGAACACTTTCTGACAAATTGGATATAAATGAGAATGATAATTGAATATATTTTCAGTCTGCAGAAGAAGGCGCAAATTCGTCGTTCGCATTTTCCAATTGAACTTTGGCAAAAACTATAAAAACAATTCTTAACTATTTTTCGTGCCTTTTCAAAAAAATATGTAAATGTCAAAGTAAATAAACAAAGTAAGCGTGTTCTAGTGAAGAGTGTCCGACTAGGAGATTCTGACTAAGAGATGGATTAGCCCATTATGCGAAAACTGTTCTGAATTGGCTTGGGTATTCATAGTCCGATCATTATGAATATGGCAAATATAGGGGAGAACGTGTTGCGGTATTTCAAATGACTTCAAATATACTTCTTTTATGACGGCTGATTTCAAGTGTGTAGCTCTTAGAGATTCTGTGATCGACAGACTGATAATTAAATCGACTTGGCAATTGATGCTGACTATGAAAATTAAGTCGTAGATATCTCTATACATAGACCATCGACCCATTTTCCAATGGGAGATAGAATGTTGACTTTGACCTGATTAAGTCGTCTTTAGGCGACATAGGACATAGGACGACTTGGGAAATGTTCTTTCAAACGCCTGTTTCAAAAGTCGGATGCCCTTTAGAATTAATGGTGTTTGCAGCGAAAATGTTGAAAAGACTCCACAGTGCCTCGCCGGGCAAGTGCCAGTCGAGAGTTGCTCTAGAGTTGTTGCTGCAACAGCAGCAATGTCCCCAGAAGCGTTTCGAGCGAAAATTTAAATTTCGCACCGCTGCAATAGCAGCAGTAGCAGCAACATCATCATCATCATCTTTAGCAGCAACATGATTATCATCATCTACTTCATCATGCTGATGATGAAGATCGTCGTGCTGCGAGTTCAGCGTCTTCGTTTCTTTGTTTTGTGGATGCTGCTGCTGCTGCTCAGTTGCTGCTGCTGCCTGTTGGGCTGCTGCTGCTGTTGCTGCTGTTGTTGGTCTCTCTCTTTTTCCCTGGGCTTGGGCCAGGTCAGGTTCGCTGTGGCTTGGTCAGCCCAACACGATTACTGGCCGCTAATAATTGCCATTGATTTGGATCATGAGGCGGCTCGACAAAAAAATAAAATAAAAATAAAAATAAAAAACCAAAACCAAAACCAAGACGAGCCGCTTGGCAAAAGTGCTCGCAATTTGTGAAATTACATAAATCAGCTTTTATTTATTTATACATTTGTTGAGTTGCGAGCGAGAGCTCGGGAGCTGGCTCCCTGGCTGCCTCGCTGCCTGGCTGCCCGGCTGCCCGTTTGCCTGGGAGTTTTGGTCGCTGGGCACTGTCGTCTCGTCTTTGGCTTTCAGCTTCCTGTGCCAATTCGGTTGCTCTTTCCCATACCAATTGGCTCTTTCCCGCTCCCAATTCCCCAACCCCGAACTCCATTCTCTATTTGCCTTCATTGATTACCCATTTTCCCAAAATAAATATGCATTGTGAATTGCGCTGCAAAACTCATTTGAGAGGTGCTGCCAACTGGCTTTGCTGGGCTGGCTCTGGGCTGGCTGGCTTGCGGTTATCGAGCGGCCATCGCGGAGACAACCAACTGCGGTGGCAATGGCCGTGGTAGCTGGCGCTGGCGCTGCCGATGTCGATGGTTGTGTTATCGTTAATCGATCGAACGGCCTACACAAGAAAATAAACGATGCATTGATAGAAATGCACGTAATTGAATGAATCAGCTCTTATTACAAACACGCACTCGCACATACAATGGTAGCAAATGTGCGAATTATCCACAGCAAGAGGAGGGCATCAAATGCAAAGTTAGTTGTTTGTGTTTAATATAAATGTGCACAATACTTGTCGATCAAATATTCCATATCTTGCTAATTCGATATTCGATAGTTATCGTTGAATCATTATGCTTAAATTAATTCATAGAAAGCTTATCCGCAACCGGGCCCTAGCAAGAGACTTAAAGGTCCCCTTGGTGGGCGACCTTCTACGTCAGCAGTCCACCAGCTACATGGCCCGTCTTTCTTCCCACCCCAATATATTGGCTAGAAGACTTTTCAGAAGAAAGCGACGGAGACTTCGCAGAATCCACCCCATCGACCTCCCAAACCGGGTAATCATTTGAAAA
This sequence comes from Drosophila littoralis, assembly GCA_018903485.1. Classification (NCBI taxonomy): domain Eukaryota; kingdom Metazoa; phylum Arthropoda; class Insecta; order Diptera; family Drosophilidae; genus Drosophila; species Drosophila littoralis. Next base: position 13,646,963 of record JAEIGF010000591.1, read on the forward strand.
AAAGAAAAATAAATAAATAAAAATAGTAATCATACTAAAAATATAAGATAAATTGAATAATTATAAAACTTAATAGGTAATATTAAGTATGTTTATCTCATTATAGTCAAGCTAGGTTAAGATGCTCATGTATAGTATCAATAAATTAGCTAATAAAAAAAATAAAAAAAAAAAAAAAAAAAAAATAGAAAGCTTCGTGTATTGACAGTTTCCAAAAGTAATGCGATATTTGCTATCGATATGTCATTTCTAGCACATCATTTTGATATCCATATGCCATTCCTAAAACATCATATTGTTATCGACTGCCCATTCCTAACACAACTTACTGTCATCGATTTTATTTTGTGATATTTGTTATCGATAGCCCATTCTTAATACGCAGTAGCTTTAACGAAAAGTCTTTTTCAAAACATCGTATGGTATTTGTTTAAGGTAGTCCATTCTTAGCCGATTGTTATACACAAATCGATATCATCATTATATCGATAGTCCATTCTTTATCCATCATATCATCAAGAAAAGTAAGGTAACACACACAAGTCAACTGATCGATTAACAAACTCAACATACTATCGATTGAATTTATCGATTTATGTTGTAAGCGATACATTCCAGCAACTTGGCTGACTTTGCGACCAATTGTGCCTGGGAAAATGCGTTAACACAAAGCTGCTTGGCGCCCAAAATGAGCTGGAAAGGCATGGAATGGGCCGATTTATGAACTTGTAGTCGGAAGTGATTAGAGTCCGTGTGCGTCCACCTTCACGTCTGCGTAGTCTGCCAGCTGAGTGTGTGTGAGTTTGTGTGTGTGTGTGTGTACGATTGACACGTTCCATGTGCCCGATCCGAACTGAAAGTTCAGTTGATTGCAACTTGGGACTGCGAATGCGAATGCGAATGCTGGCAATGCACAAACGCGAAATTCATTCATTCATCGACTCGTGGAGGAGCCCAAATGGACCCAGTGCCTGGGCTGGCTGGCCAGGCCAGGCTGGGCTGCCTAGTGGCTTAGCGGTTTGCTCGAATCGTGTCTGCCATGGAAATTGAATGAGTTGTGCGCGTGAGCCACGATCAGTGACTGCGTAGAGCCAGCAGGTGGAGGCGGTGCTGCCACAGGGGGCACGGCGGGCCTGGGCAGAGGCACGGCCAGCGGTCGCCTCGGGGCTAGCCAGAGTTGTAGGTGCTCGCTGGCTGGCTGCCTGGCTGACTGGCTGCTGCTGCTGGTGGTGCTGCTGATTTGACTGGCTTGCTGACTCGGTGGGGCAACAGCTTGCAGCGTGTGGCAAGTCTTGTTGCAACGAAACGCTCTGCTTTTCGGGGTAATGAAGAATTATTGTGGCTCATTGTAAATGTCTCTAATTATGGTTCATTAATCAATAAAATTGTTTAAGCTAAACGTACCACCACCACCGCCCGCTTACCCCCACCCCCTCATGGCTTCTCCTCGTCCCCTCGCGTTTGCTCCAGCCCCCACGGAGGCCGTTGTGAAAATTATGTTTAAAGTTGTGCACGCCGTCGCGATCTATCGACATGTGTTTATGGCGTGTATTGCCAGATCGTGATATTTGTAGTGGACACACGTTTGTCTCACAGCGCACACACACACACACACACACACACAGTGACAGGGGCAGACAGTGCAACCGCGCCGCCTCCCCGCCTGCCCGCTCAATATACAACACCCGCCCACCCCACTAACAACTAAAACTAAACTAAGCCTGAAATTGCGCGCTTCAGTTCCGCTGAACTTTCTTATCGCTCTTTTAATGGCCTAATATGAGTTCTCGTTGCTGTCTCGCGCGAGTTTGTGTGTGTGCGTGTGTGTGTGCGTGTGTGTGTGCGTGTGTGTGTGCGTGTGTGTTTGCGTGTGTGTGTGCGTGTGTGTCGTTCAAGCATTGACAATAGCTGCGACCAGTCGACGCTTTTGATAATGTGGCCAAGTCAAGACTAGCTCGTCCAGGGCCTCAGTTGGCTACGTTTGCGCTCCACTGACTGAATGAAAGTGGCGCGACTTATGTTGTTGTTGTCGTTGTTGTTGTTTCGGTGGTTCCAGTGGTTTCAGACGCCCAAAGATCAGAGCGCGACATACGTACTTAGCCGTGTCGCGCGCGCGCGTGTATGTGTGTGCGTGTGTGTGTCCAAAAGTGTACGTCATGCACATTTAGCTCTAGTAGTAACCACACAACTGCACCACAGAACTGCACCACACCGCACCACACATGCTCCGCCCATGGCCAAGGTAGATGACACGAGAACCTTCTCAATGCTGTTGCCTGGGGTTGCAACGCTCTTGGCGCTTTACCGGCGTGAAATTGGTTTAACCCACTGGTCACAATTGCACGCACACACACACACACGCACACACACACACACACTTGGCGGGTGCTGCAGAGGCGTAAAAATAGTTTTGGAGCGCATTAACATTAACATTAACTGAGCCGCAATACCGACAAGGGCAGCCGACCAGCGCCTTCAGAGACAACCCGCTCTCCCCTGCCCTTGCCCCTGCTCCAACAGCAGCAGAGCCCAGAGCTCTGGCCAGAGCAGAGCCAGCACCAAGTACTGTCCTCCTCAGTTTGTTATCTTTGTCTCCATATCTACACATGTGTTTGTTTTGCCTAGGTGCATGTGTGCGTGTAGGCAATGTCCAAGCTCAGCGTATGACATACAAGTTAATTTAGGTGAAGTCAAAAAGTCGTTGCACTTGGCTCGACAATCATTTTAGATACCACTCATAACTACTTTAGTTGCAGTCGGTCGGTAACATCCGCAGAAAAGAAGCCCCTCGGAGTCCCGCATAGCCCTTTGCGGTTATCAGTTAATTGAACGCCATTCTGAGAGCGGAGAGTAGTGTTGGAAAATATCATGGCCGGTGAGCTCCACTTATGAGCAACAAGCAAAAGGGCAACTCCGACTCTTCGGATCATATATGCATATATATTCTTGAGTTTGAGTTCTTGTCAAGCCAAGTTCAGCTTAACTATAATTTGTAGCATTGCCAAAAATCGATAAATATCGATTTCAAGCCATTTGTGTGCAATTTGCATGTATGCATGCGAATTTAAGCGCATCGATCTCGACAAATACATAAGCTAGAGACTTCAAATTATAAATATACATTCATTATTTGTTTTCAATATGTTCCCCCTTTTGATAATGTCGATAATTATCGATTTTGAGACATGATTTTGCTAAACATGACTCGAAGATTGTGGGCGCTACTGAAACCAAACTTATTGTGTAGCTTGTCATATATGTATATATAAATACAGATTAGGAATAGTTCACTTTTTGGATACCTACTCCCATTCTCCCATAAATTGGAAAACATTAGTGGTACTTTGATATATAAACACCTTTGGGTGCCATAATTATGCCTTTAAAGTTTCTTAATGATCGGACCACAAATACCGAAGTAAATCAAGCATGCATCTCCCTCTGGTGCGTCTATGCCTGCTTTTAGGTATGTATTTATAGAGGGCAGCTTGAATATTTACTAAGGTATAGTTCAGGGTATCTTCTAGTCGGGCACGTTCGCCTGCAGTGTTCTGACTTGTTATTTTATCAGACCATAATCTTTTATACTTTTAGCTACAGCTTTACTAAATACTTAATACCAAACTATTGGGTACTAGTTATATTTGAAAGTGTCTTCAATGGGCCTTAAAGTGTTTCCATAAAGTTGCTGCTAAAAGTGACGCTTAACTCTCATCTAATGCTCGTAATCCTCGATGCTACACTTGGCTTTGGGGCTTATCGGCCCGTGGGCATCTGAGCGGGCAGTAGTTTGGTGGGTTTGGTGGTTTGGTGGGTTTGCTGGATTGGTGGTTGCGGTCTGTGGCGGTTAGATGCGCCTGGCCGGCGTTTAATTTCATTCGCCTGCCTGCGTCTTCAAGATTTCGAGTGCTTTTTAATAATTGTTGTCGTCTCCGTTGTTGTTTTTGTTGTTGTTGCTGCTGTTGCGGTTGTCATCATCATCAGGCGATTAAACGAGGCAGCAACAACAGCAACAACAACGGAGACGGCAACGCTGAGTAACAACAATGGCAGCAGAAACTAGCGGCAACGTCACCTACAATAATAATAATAAATATTTCTAAACAGTTAGTTACATTAAGAGCCGCAATGAAAACAGTAACTCACTTGTAAAGAAATAATTTGAATCGCACTCGCACTCGCACTCGCACTCGCACTTGGACTTTAATTTGCCACGAAAATGCTCGCCCCGTCGTCTGCCGCTTGCCGCTTGCTGCACTCGTTTGTGCCACATGGAACTGTGGCTATAGGGCATAACGCGCCGCTTTTCACTGCGACAACATCAACAGCAGCAGCAACAACAACAACAACAACAAAAGCAACAAGCACCTGGAATGAGTAAGAAAGCGCTCGAACGCGCCTTACCCTGTAATTAGTTCTTGGGTCAGCTAGAACTTCCGTCGATTAGCTTTCGAACGTTGTGAAATAACTAACTAACTATTTCCATACACTTCTACTTCGTAGTCCTCTTAGTGAATCAGTTAACGAAAAGCAGGTTGCCGGTTCAAAGCCCAATCGAAGGCCCTTGTTGCCAGTTTATGTCTATGCCTGCATCTTTTTCAAGTCTCCGACTCTTCTTTTCCAGCCTTGACAAATTAAATAGAGTACATGTATATGTTTGAGAGCGAGTTTTAAACTCGATCAAGTAAAAAACCAAATGGTACAACAGTTGTCCAGCCATTTTACTCGCTGAAACGTGTATTTATTCTTAAGCCCTGAAATCGATTGCAAAGTGGAAAGTTCAGCTTCTGCTTGTACAAAGTTTGACACCCGTTTTCTAGTCAGGTGGGATGGATTTTGTGTAGAGTGGGAAACACGTCTCAAATGAGTTTTCACAAGGATTTATGCAATTTAATTCAAAGCCAATCGCAGGTTAACATTAAAGTTGCATACAATTCACCAATTTTCCACATTGACGGGTGAAATTCGGAAAAGGCACGTTTTAGCGCATATCTTCAGCAAATAAAATCAAATAAAAAATGTGTTGATCAGCAATCAGTAAATCAATCAGTCTATCAATCAATCAATCAGTCAAGTCAAAGGGTTGCTAAGCTTTAAATATGATTCTAATGTAAAATATGAGAATATGAGATCATATAGAGAAATGGGCCGGATTGAAGGATTGATTGCATTCGCTCAAGACTCTGGGCTAGGCTACACATGATGTTCGCAGCTACCTGTTGCAACTGCACAGGCACATCATGGCCTTCTTTGAGCATTCATTGGCAACAGGGTATTAAAGCAACAGCAGCAACAATTGCTCGCTGGGCATGGAAGTCAGCGCCAAGTTGGAGCGCTCCATGGAGCCACATGAGAGCCTCTTCGTTTGTCTCTGTGCAAGTTCCGATCTTTTGATGATAATCAGCAGCAGAAGCTGCTGTCCCGCCGTTTGTTGTTGCTCTTGTTGCTGTTGTTGTTGGCTTTGTGGGCAGCGAGCGTGGAAACAGTTTGGAAAATCACATGCGACATTTGCTCAGCAACAGCAGCAACAGCAGCAGCAGCAGCCGGCGACCGTCCAGGGAGGTGGTAATCTTCAGCAGATGCAGCTACTACACATTGCCATAGACCCATGCACGATTCCAGCACCCAGGCTTTTAGGCCGATACCTTCCTATGCTCCGCCTCGCCGCATCCCGCACCGCCCCTCTCACCCATGTGCACTCCCACGGTCGTTTATTCATTGGCCCCGTTACATGGCAGCCATTTGGCGACAGTTTTTGCCAGCGCGCTTGCGGCTCCGCTGGCGACAATTTGCTTAAAAAATAAATCACGAAAACCACGAGGCAGCCAACGACCAAGTCGCGCCACAATAAAATGCCCAGCAATATTAATAATACCCCGGACCGAGACCCAGACCCGAGCCCGAGCCCGCGCCCCAGCCCGTGTCCTAGCCCGAACCCAGCGCCCATTTGTTCCAGACAGCGGGAAACGGTAGCGTTGTGCATCTTTGTCCTCTGCGGCCGCCCGGCGGTTAACCAGCCAATCAATGAAAGCGAATCGCATCCCATTGGCAGCTCTTTGTTGGGCCAAAGTGTTGGCCAGCGTTGTGCAGTACGCACAGTGGATCGATAAAAGCTGGATATCCGCTAGCTAAATAGACTTACCGTTGAAAAGTTTGAATATCTGGATATAGCGATAAATTGTGCTAATTGATACTACCGATAACTATATAATTATCGATTAATCAATTTAAATATCATATATTTGCACATCTGTTGATCATATACACGAACAACAAGTTTTTAGGTTATTATAGATAGTTTTACTATAACCAGTCTAGCGTTGAAATGTAGTTTATCGAATAGCTAATATCGATAATAGCAAGGAGAAGAATGCTGCTAAAAATAATTATATGTAATTCAAGTTGATTGGTTGATAACGATACCTTTATATCATCTTGTTAACTAGTGCCTAGATGTGAATTATCGACGGGTTCATGTCGATTGGTTTTCGATAGTTTCATATCATCTTGATTACTAGTGTTTATCGATTGCTTGTTATCGATAAGTTGATGTCACTATTCTTACTGGTTTTTAATAGCTGTTTATTGATTGTTTGTTATCGATAACTTGCTGTCGCCATTCATCACTTGACAAACAATCAACGTACGCCGCTAACGATCCGTTGAATCCATTCTGCAAATGTGGCAGCCACCACCAACACCACCCACCAGCACATCCACCCACTCGATCGAGCGACAGTAGCTGGGCGCCGCGCGGGATTCGGGGCTTGGCGGGGCCGGGGGGCGGGTTAGGTAACGCGTCGGGCCGCACAGCGTTTGCGAAATTGTCAAATGATTTACATCCGACATATGTATGCTAAACTCACGAATCTATCTGAGGCACGATTAGGACACAAGCGCGAAATTCGCCACGCGGTACAGAAACGCGACTCGTACAACATGCTCGTGTTTGGCTCACTCACTCGAATACACTCACATTCATTCGTTCACTCATTCGCCACGTTACGTTGTGGCATTCATTCTCGTTGTGGGTGAGGGGCGCTGGGCCCGGGGGGAGTGTACAATCATCCGGGGTAATCGTAATCGTGGTTATGACAAATTTGAATGCAGTGCGGGGGGGTGGATACTACTGAATGTGGGTGCGAAGAGAGAGAGAGGGAAAGAAAATGAGAGAGAGTGAGAGAGAGAGAGTGGGGTAGCGGGAGAGATCCTCTAAATGCTCAGGCGTTGCGCTGCCATCAAAGTAATTGGAACTTTTCTCACTTTCACGCGCACAAATTATACGACGCCGCATTTTGGAGTCTTTCTGCCCGAAATAATCTACGAACTTTCTTATTTTCAGTTTTTGTGTCTTTGTTGTTGCTGTTGTTGCTGTTGTTGTTGCTGTGATTGCTTTGCTGTGACACGGCAGCTCATCTCATCGCTTCGTGTTTGGCTAGTCATGACTTCCGCTCTGTCTCTGGCTCTGGCTCTGGCCCTGTCTCTGTTTGTGTCCCGCTCCCTGTTGCAAGACTGCAACTTGGCAGTTTTGGGCACAAATCCAGTTGCAACGCTTCGATGTTGCCCCATGATGTGGCATGTGTGGCTCACATTCGGCTGCAATGTTCTGCTGCCCACACAAACTGCCAACCGCCAAATGAGCCAACAAAACCAACCATCCAACCAACCCCACTCAGCCGTGGCCCGCGTCTCGATTGATCTGCACCACGTTAATCCATCGATTGACGACGTCTGCTGATCGCAGTTGCCGTCAAGTAACTAGCATTGTGCCTGCCTCATCCTTAATCAGAGCTAACCTGAATACAGATACTAAGTTTCTGGGTTCATAGCTGAGGCTCTTCTTCAACTGGATTAAAGGGTCGAACTATCGAATGGGTAAGGCAACAACAATTAAAGCTCTGTGTTGATGGAACTGTATATACCCTGCATTCACTTGAAGGGGTACAATGGTTTTGTGCAAACGGATGTAACAGGCAGATGAAAGCTTCTCCGATTCCTGCTCGACTTCAACAACATTTCCGGCTGTCCGTTTGTCTGACTCGCAAATCATCGATAACTCGCTCTGCTTCAACGAAATCGATAATAATCGAGATCGATATTTGACTCTTCTCGGTTTTTGTGTCTATCAAGAACTGCTTTAACTTTCTCCGGAGATTAGTCGCAAAAATAAAAATGATATTTATAATATATTTGATTTTATAAAACCTTCCCGATTCCAAAACTTTTTGGAAGTGCTAAGACTCTACCTGGACGATCTATTAGATCTGCAACTGATCAATTTGTAAGGGTTTATTCTTGCGTATCTCCTTTTAAATTGGTCTGGAGCAATCGAGGGTATGCACTACTACAAGATACCCAGTTTTCCACTTTAAGAGACAGACGTTTTTGGGTATTTAAATAAAGAGACACACGTGTTGTTGTTGCCTGCGTATTCAATTGCCTTCAGTCACCGTCCACACGTACCCGCTCGTCATATTCAGTTCCCAGCTCTCGGACAACTTCCCCGCCCCCCATGTCGCCCTCCTGTTGGTGAAGCACTGCCTCATCGCTTGGACACATTTCCATCTACTTCTATGCTGGCAACTGTCCGGCATAAATATTTTATTGGGAGGCCAAGCAGCTTATCGCAGCATTTGCTAAAAAATGTTCTTTTCACCTTTCAAACTGGCCAAATTAAAAGTTTTTGTGTGTGTGTTAAAAGTCTTTGAAAGAGTCGCTGAGTGTGTGTGTGTGGGTGGGCGGGGATGGGCGGTGCGCCCGCAAGCTAACTAATTCAAAAAACTGTATCGTGGTCTACTCAATTGTTGAGTGTGTCCATGTGTGCGTGTGTGTGTGTGTGTGTGTGCGTGTGCGTGTGAGCGTCGTTTTATGTTCCGCCTGCTGGCAGCACCACCCTGCATCGCCCTGCACCACCCCACGGCCTTTCAATTTGCTTGCGATTTAGCAAAACTTTTCAATTTTTTGTTTTGACAAAAGTCGCCCGAGCAGGGAGCCCAAAGTGACTTTTACTGGGAAGGGGGGACAGTGGGTGAGTGGGGGCAGGTTGTGGTGCTGCTGGTGGTGGGGAGTTGGGGGTGCTGGCTTCTTATGGTCGACAAGGGAAAAGAATGCATGAAGGCTTATCAGTTGGACATGCTGTATTTTAATTGTGGGCACTCGAGTGTGAAGCCGGGCCACCTCAAAGACAACAAACACCAACAGCAACAACGATAACAACAACAACCACTTTGCGCTTGCCTTGAAAATGAAAAAAGAAGTTACCAAAGATGAGGCTCGGTATCACCGTCAGGTACATGGACCCGCACAAATGCCCAACAGAAGCCCAACTCCTCAGCTTCTGGCCAGGGCCCAGGTCCACACCCCCCGCCCTTCCCCTGGCACGTGAAGCAATGTGCAAAGGCGAAAGTTTTGTTTTTACCAATTTTTTTTTTATATTTGCTATCGCCATCGTGTGTAGCTGCCGATAAGAATCGCCCGGAAAAGTAAGCGGAAAAGCCAGAAATTCCTGCTTTGTTCAGCCCGCAAGCAAGTGCCCTGAATCCCGTGTCCTGTGTCCTGTGCCGGCCAAGCGTAAGCCACAAATTGGCTTTTAAGGACACACGATTTTTCAATTGTCCCAAAGTTTAATTGTGAGGCACGTGAGTTGATCCGAATTAGCCCCATGATTGGTGGCCATTAGCTCTAATGGAGACGCGATTCGATTCAAAAGATAATCAAGTTATCAAGTGAAAGCCAAGGTACTACAGATTCACAATTAATGGAGAGAGGCGGGGCAGGAGGATTGAGGAGGGATTGAGAGAGGGGCAGCTAGCGAGCGAGAGAGAAAGTAAGAGAGAGAGAGAATTAGAGAAAGGAGAGAGACAGAGGAGAGAGATGGAGTACACGGGGAGATAGTGAAGGAACAGAGGGATGAGAGAGTGACTGAGAGAGAGAGAGAGAGAGAGAGAGAGCGAGCGAAACAGAGAGAGTACAGCGACCGAGGAAAGAGAGAGTGAGCGAGAGAGAGATAGAGAGAAAGCGAGAGAGAGAGAGGCGCGCGAGAAAGGAGAGTGCGAGAGATACACAGATGCGTGAGCGCCGCTTAACGCTAGGTATCGGCGATTTGACTTGCAGTAGCCTCTCTGTCAGAGATTCACATCTGCATATACCCAGAAATCTGAGCGTCAATCTGTAACCAAGTGCTGCTCCCAGACCGACAATCGACAAGCTTCAACCGTTTGGGGAGCGTCCAACAACAACAACAACAACAAAAACAACAACAACAACAAAAACAACAACTGCAACAACGGCAACAACAGCTGCCCACCCACTCACATTTGCATGTTGCAGTTGCCAAGCCCTCGACAATGGTCAGCTGAATGGATCACTGTGTGGCGGATCGCTGTGGAGCTGTGCATCACTGTGGGTCTCCATGGCTAGCCCATACGTTCTTCTTCTTCTTCTTCGTTTTTTTGGTCTTTTTTTTATTTTATTTTATTGATGGCTTTTAACAGCCAAGCCAGCGTCGTTTAAATAATGAGCCATGGAGTCGAGGCCGTAAGTCGTACTCTCTGCCAGGCACAGCCACACACACACACACACACGCACAGGCGCGCACACACACACACACCTCCGCAGTCGGCGTCAGATCTGTGGTTGCGCCCGCTGTCACAGCAAGTCATCGATGGATATGCGACCCAGTTGAAGACATCGCTCTCTGATCTATGCCAGCTGCTCGGCTCGACTCGGCTCGGCTCCGCTTCGCTCCTCTGTTGGGCAATGGCCATTGGGCATTACCTAATGATGTGGCACTGCCAGCGGCATGACTAATTAGAAATCAGTGTGCCCACAAAATGCAAAGTGCCGAGTCACTGGACGGGCAACTGCTCCTACCGATCCCCTATTGTTCCCCTGTTGTCCAGAGCTTCCTCTTGGCCTCACTTTCAATTTCTGTCCGAATTATATGCGATTTCGCGCACTTTGACCTCGTCAGTCGTTGCTGTTGTCATCGCTGCTCAAGCGAGAAATTGCAAAGGCAGCTGCTAAAACACACACACATAGAGAGAGAGAGAGAGAGAGAGCGAGAGAGAGGGAGAGAAAGAGTGGGAGAGAGACACACATGCACTTGAAAATTGACCGGCGAAAAGCTGCGACGACGACGGCGACGGCGATCGTCAAATGCCAACTCAAGTCTGACATTTATTGTTTGCCTGCCGCTGACGAAGATCGCCGGGTGACGTTAACAGACCAAACTGACTTCCATTTAACTGATAGACGATGAGTTACCACGTGCTAAGTGTTAAGCGACGTACGAGCATTGTATATCATGATCACCTGCAAATGTATTTTGTTATAGCTACATATATAGCCAAATTAAGGAGCAGGAACTTTTTGTTTATAGAAAATAAATGCACTTACCAAATTTTGAGCAAACGTGTCTAATAGTTCAAAATATCATAAGTCAAATAGCAATTGATGTATCTCTTCAGGGACTAGAACCCGGTACTTTTGTTCAGACAGCTCTTCATTATCCAGTCCTAAACATTTGATAAAAAAAAAAAGATTTATATTTATAAAACGCATTCAATTTACTTATAACTAAGTTGTTAATTATTATTTAAAAGGAAAACTAACTATATACTTTAATTATATCTATAATTGTTCTAGTTATGAAATTATTACAGATTATTTTCTTGACATTTCTTTTGTCAATATAGTTTCTGTTTATGCTATAACTATATTATTATATTATATTTGAATGTTTCATTCAGTTTCTCTTTTAAGCTTATCTCTTACCCCTTAACAATTCGCACATGGCCGCACATCATGGCACACGTCAGCTAACTGGCACAGGGTATGCATAGAAATGAGCTTCGTATATTAAAAGCGCCAACATACGTATGAGCTAAGTTTCTGAGCCCTGAGATCTGTTCAGTTTCAGTTGAGTTCGGTCTGGTTTCAGTCATGGAATACTCTGCTCCAATGCCGGCTCACGCATATTGGTGCCATATGATTAGTTCGACGTCGTCGATGCATGACAACCCAACTGAAAATAGTACAGCGCCAGTTCCATTCCAACTAAATCTTGTCTCTTGTCTCAGCTCTCTCGTCGCGTCGCGTCGCGTCCCGTCCCGTCTTGTTTCTCGTTGTCTCGGCTTGTCTCGGGCTTGCCAGCAGTAACAACAATATGATCATCATCTGTGCCCTGCTGCTCTGCTCTGCTGTGCTCTGCTCTGCTGTGCTGTGCCTGTGGTGCCATTGATGACCACAAAAACTGGGCGTGGCTGGCATGCCCCTCAATTCACCCAACTTGGGCATGGGCGCGCGCACACCCAAAAAAGAAGTTTATGAAAGAAGCGGAGAGAAAAATATCCAAAACCAAAGCAAAATCAAAGCCAAGCTGATACCGTTGCTGCTCCCCACCTGCCCCACCTGCCCGTACCCCTGCCCGTCCCCCTGCCCCGGTTCCCTGGCCCCTTTTCCTCTCGCTCTCCCAGCGTTAACCATCCGCCACCCTGGCACTCCGCTCCTCCACACCCAGGTGCGATCACTTACAAGTAGAAAATTGTCCCAGCCTACGCTCAGTTGCACTCCACAGTTGCCGGGGCCCCAAAATGATTTCTGGGCGCTGATTTCTGATTTCTCATCCGCTCGCGTGTGCGTGAGCCACAGTTTGGGCCACAGTTGTTGCCACAGATGCGGAGATATCGCTGCGAATGGGAGCAAGACATATCGCAGGTACGCCTTAGCTCATTTGATATTCATTGATGTGGAGCAGCGAGTCCGATCTGTCCCAAACAGCACCAGCTCCGGCCAGGGGCACGGCCACGTTCCACGTTCCATGTGGCACGTTGCACGCTGCCCGCTGCCCGCTGCCCGTTGCCTGATTGCGTGTGCGTGTGCAAGTGCGATCCATGGAGGACTCTTGGCTTATTCGCAACTGCAATTACATTTACCTCACCCACTAAATGCCCACCTAACGCACACACAGGAAATGACAAAGGCGACCAAAGATAATTCACTTTTAAAAAACAAAATTGAATTTAATTTCAACTATTAAGACTTTGTTCTCCTCACTTAAATGAATACACAATTCTCTCAACACTTTAACATTCCATTGCAGTTCAAAAATCATGACCAGAATGCGCCAATTTGAGACCTGTAAAGTGCCTGGTAAATTAGCCGAAGCTTAACCAATTTTGATTAATAACTTTAGTCATTATTTGTACTGAATATTGATTCTGTGAAATCTATGCATATTGGCACATTTTTTTGCCTTTTTTTTTTTGGAATCCCCCTTTACTCATATACAAATAATTTTGAATCTACTTCGAATCTCCAAATTGTGTCTATAAGTTCTGTAAAAACAGATGTTAGAAACTCAATTTGTCATTCAATATCTTGCTAAGACTCGATAAATTGTGTCTTGTAATGTTCCTGGCAAATGCTTCTACTTCGTTTCAAAAACTTAACCGATTTTGATGAATGAGGGCATTTTAGTCTTGGTTTCGTCTCCAGAATTATTCTGCGTTCAAAATCGATGCATATCTTGAAAATAAATCCAAATAAACAAAAAAATCTAAGGAAGTTCATTGTAAAGTTCCCGGTAAATGGGAGGAAGTCATTGTAAAGTTTCTGCTAAATGCCCCAACTAAATTTTAAACTTCCATAACTTAGCCAAAACTCAACCGATTTTGATGAATGAGGACATGAATTATCATTTTCTTTGAATGTTAATAATAAGATAAAATGCAAAGTGCATCTATTGATATCGCTTCAAATCTGAACATTCCACCAAGATATCGAGACCTTTACGAATACAGATTGATTAAAATTTGATCAGCTCACGAGCTCGAGCTTAAATATGGAATACAAAAAATAAATGAAACCGCATTCTATTAATATTTAATAAGCCCCCAACTCTCAATAAAAACAAAACATACCATCCAGTTATCAGATCTTGAGCTCCGGCTTTGGGACAGATTGGGGGAATGGTAGAGATCGCACAATAACTAGCCACAGAGCTGAGCACCGTTTAGCTTCGATGCTCCAAGTTCGCGACAGTCCTCCTTGTGGGCCTGGCCAACAGCAGCTTGGGCTTGACTAAATGCTGGCCTGCAGTAGTAATTGTTGTTTGTCTTCAACGTGGTTGTTGCTGTTGCTTGGTTTTTTGGTGTCATGCGCCACCTTAACAACATTTTTGCCAGTCCCATTTGTCATTTAGCCAGCCAAACATTGAGTCGCTCAGCCACTCAGTCAGCCAGTCAGTCAGACAGTCAGTCAGCCAGCCAGTCAGTCAGTCAGTCAGTTAGTCAGTCAAGCAGGCAGCAATTCATTCATTATGCTCAGATTTAGCCAGGCGAGTCATTCGATTCATAGGCAGACTGCGTGGGCCGCCGCCGCTTAAGCTAAAGAGCAAACAAAACAAAAGAGACTCCCAAGTTATTATATTAACAATATGAAGCTGAATGATGGATGCTTAAGTCGGTTTCCCTATGCCCTATTAATCGATAAAACGCTGGAGTGCTTGAAACCAATAAAAATTGTTGATGAACTTGTTTTATAAAGAACTTAACAAAATAACAAACAAACTACTAGAGTAGAGCTTCCATATAAATACTTTAAGTTCTTATCGATACTCCAAAAAATATATCGATAACAATGTTAAGTAGTAATTGATTAAGTGTTGAAGATATTTGTTAAAGAGGTTGAATCAAATATTAAATGAAGTAGAATATTAGCAAACTCTTAGAGCTGCATCAGGTGCCTATCGATATTTCGGAGGAAATATATCGATAACATTTATATATTATTTATATAAAGAATCAGAGAGAATCTCAAATATATATACATAAAAAAGGTTTAACAAATATCAAAGGAAATATAATAGCAGAGATTCTTTAGAGTCTCCATCGATACTCAAATTGAAGTACATAGATCGATAACATTTATAGAACTAAATGCTATTAAATAGAAATAGCAAAGATTCTTCAGAGCTGCATCAGGTCTCCATCGATGCTCCAAAAAGTTTTTATAGGTAACATTTATATGAAAAATGTGAATATATTTAAGATTTATGTTAAGAAATTGAACCACATATCGAGGGAAATAGATATAGAAATAGGTTTTTTATCGAAACTCGATAGAAAATATATCGATAATATTCATAGAGAATCTTGCGGAACTGAAGCGTTTTGAAGGAATACATGGAGTATATATAATGCCAAGGCTGTAAGTTGAACAAACGTTGAAGCTGATTCGGTTCACGATTCGAGCCAATTATTCACTTTAAGGTTCGGAGCTTGAAGCTGGCTCTCTAGATTCGCAGGCTTTAGTTCATGCCTTGGTTCACAACTCTTACAATTTTCAATGGCACAAATCAATCATGAACTACATTAAGTTTATGAACAGTATTTAAATTATTACAAAGCATGTTATATGCAAAATATTATTCGGCTGTTCTTTATACAAACAATCCGTCTTTAGGTTCGATTCAAGATAAATAAATACTTGGAATTCCGTGCTCAAGTCGGTTTGATCTAAGCCCGATTCGCAAATCTTCATGTATATATGCATATATTTATATCTCACAGCCAATTCGTTATACCCTATTTTCATATAGAGCACACACATGACAATGCTCAAATTGTCTCAAAGTCTCCGACTGCGACTCCGCCTCGATTGTGTTTTGATCGCAATGCGCCTGGGAGAGCCACACTCACACTCTCTCACACACACACACACACACACAAACACACACATACAGATACGCACACACACACACACCCAGTGCGAGCACTCGTAAATCGCATGCTTGGCCAGATAAGTTCAGTTTGTGCACTATGATGCACCTCAGATTGCAATCAAGCGATATCCAGAGATATTGCAATTAAGATAAACCCACAAATGCGGCATATACGAGTATTTAGCCAGCGCAACAGCTCCCCCCTTGCACCCCACCCAGCTCCCTACTCCCCTTTACATCGCCTGTTAACCCCTAACCGTTCTGTTATTATTGGCTTTGTGACTGTCATCATCGTGACTCCGCTCTGTAGCTGCCACACACACACGCACACACACACACGCACACACACACAGTCTCCATTCCAATCCCAGTCTCCAGTCTCCAGTCGCCACTCTCCAATACCCAGTTGGCTGTTCCTTGGCCACTCAAGATTTCTAAAAAAACCAATTGAAACAGCCAAAAAAAGAGAGACCAAAATATGTATGTCAAACGGCAATCCAATGAATCCAATTTTATAAGATTCAATAGTTGTTGAATATATATTATAGAATATTCCAAAGATCCCAATGCTTTAATTTCTAATGCTTTTTCTTCTTAGACCAATATCATATATATATGCTAGCGAGTATCCCCCAGTCTTGCTCGTGGCATGGTTTGTGTTTCGGATTTTAGATACATATAAGTTATATAGAAGCTATATCATATAACTATTTCAACCTTTTGCCGTCCGCAGACAACTTAAATCTAGCCGTTCTATCTTGAACACCATGCCTTAGATTATATTTTGCTTAGATATGTATCTGAACATAAGTCTAAGGTCTAAGTCATTTGTATTTCTTAAGTAAAGGTAAGGTAGGGCTTTAAATATAAGCTTAAGGTCAATCGGGCCAAACTTTAAAATTCGTCCAACAAATATTTGAATCACATTTTTCGCCAAACCCTGTTCATTAGCCTGGAATTCGAACTTGGTTGTTTGTTGTTCAAATACGAATTTTGTTTAATTTTGCTAAAAATGTTGTGGACTTGTTTTATTCAGCTTCAAAATATATCATCTTATTAGATCGAAATTAGTTAAAATCGTCGGCTTGAGATATTCAGTTGTATATATCTTTCAGAGAGTTCTACATTCAATCTGGGTTAAGCTCGGCGGCGAGCATCAACTCGCATTATATCTCAACCATTTTAGACTTGATTTATCTATTTATATTAACGTAACTTTAAATGCCTTTTAGCGTTTATATAGCGCTCAATAGCACATGATATCCGCCCCCCGTTCGGTGGCTCCTTTTACATCTGAAATGAATCTATATAAACTCAGGAGCCGCATCTCAACTGTACCTTATGCGCCTCATGCTGTATTTCAGTGCCGCCCATAAAAACCAAAACCAAAAGAAATAAGAAACCTAGTGTAAAGAAGATATGTATATATAAATATCTCACACTTAATGTTCAACATTTTCAAGTTCACCCCCCGCCACGGAACGCTGCTCTTGGGGCCTGCCACAGCAACTGGGGGCCTGCAACTGTGCGCCAGGAGCGGCAGTTCGCTTCGGCATTTGTCGCCGTCGCCTGGTCAAATGTGGTTTTTATTTTTGTTGTTGGTCTGTTCGAATCCGAATCCGCATCCGCATCGGAATCCGTTCTCACTGTCAAGCGATCTGTGATCTGGGATACTGACAGTGCCCAACTCGCTGGGCCCCGTCCCCAACGAGGCGATGCTTAAAAATAACAAGACGCCCGCGTGTCCCGCTGCTGCTGCTGCTGTTGCTGCTGCTGCTGTCCGGAGACTGTTGCCCGCCGCAAAGCTGGGCGGGCGCACATGTGTCTGCCATATGTTTGTCCATGAGCCGTTGCCAGTCGCCGGAACGGACGACTGACACAGACACAGACGCAGACGCAGTCGCAGTCGCAGTCGCTGCCACTGGCCGTGGGGCTGCTACTGGATAATGTTGTTGTTGTTGCTGCTGCTGCTGCTGCTGCTGCTGCTGCTGCTGCTGCTGGCGACTTTGACATTGTCGTTGGCCCGCGAGTTGACAAAGTTGACTATGGGCAAAAATTGGCTCTCGAGTTGGTCGCGCTGCCTCCAACGATCGATCAGTCGACCCCATTGCTGCTTCTGCTGCTGCTTCTGCTCGTTGTCAATGTTCCATTTGTGGACACACTTGAGTTTCCATTAATTCAAAAATATTTATTTTATTTTTCCCATTTACCAAAATTTCATGTGTTTTTGTTTTTGTCACTGGTCTCGTTTTTTGTTTATTTTATGGCATTTGCTACTTTTTTCCCATTGGCGTCGCGCTCTTTGTACTCGATTCTCAGTTCTCAATAATGTCACTTGGACATGCTCGCATGTTGTAAATGGAGAAGGGAGACAGTTTCACAGCAAGAGACAAACACACACACACACACACACACGTGTGTATCTATGAGGCTTGTGTATTAAGCACTTGAGAAACCGCATTTACATTCAAATTTGAATTCTAATTCTTGAAATCTTTTGCTCCGTTTCTTTTCTTTAACCAAACGATCCCTTAAAAAGGCAAATTTCGCCGGCTTACGAGAGTAGCTTTGGAAAAGAAGTCTCAGAATAAAATAAAAACATGATATTAAACGAACGAAAATGTTCGGAGGATATTTTCTCGATTTGCACCAATTCCTCGCCCCAACTTTTGTTTCGTATAACATCTTCTTTTACATCTGTAAGCCCAGGCATCTGTGCTCGCCACATTTCCAACACTATTCAATACAACAATTCGACTTTTTAAACAGGAAATATTTTAATTAATATTTTTGAGCATAAATTAAGCAATTTTGTTAGCAAATTAGTCAGTTTTTTCCGCACACAGCACTGAAAAACGAAGAACTTTTGCAATAATATTTATATTCAATTATTTTTGTTTTTTATTTACTTCATTTGTTGGCCAAGAATCGGCTGGCAGTAATGGCTACATCATGAGAACCATCTATAAAAGAAAACATGGTCCGATTGGGGTTTGTTCACGGCTGTTCTTAAGTCTGCTAAGAGTCCGGCTCGATTCGATTCCATATCTTCATCAAACTCGGCATTTATTATTTTCACTATGGTCCTCATATATATTCGAAATCTTATCCACGTCGGACTGCAATATCTTATACTTGGATATGTCTACAAGGGTATTAAGTATTCGGTGTGCCGTAGATATCCCGACTCTCCTTAAACATTTTAATTTTTGTGTCAAAGGCACTTCAATACCTGTAAGAGTGGCCAGGATTGTCGGATGAGTAATAGTCTGGGGCACTGTCCGACCGCAAATGTAAAAACACAGCTCGTAGAAGGCGCCTACGGGCAGCCGGTCGCGGGGTTTAGGATTACCGTCAGAGCACGACAGGACACACTCGCATCCAAGCGGGAGCCCACTTGAGATATCAAGTGTGGGCACTTGGGATATTTGAAAATTCAATTAAGCGTTTGCGGTGCATGTTTTCAAAACTGTTAACCCAGCTCAGATGTGCCGCTCAAGGGGGTAAGGACCTTGCGGCTAGCTACCGTGGGTCCTTCCTCGGGACGGGCACATGTGCAGCTCGATCTGGAATCGATTAGGTGCCAAGTGGCATATGGGAACAAATCTCGAGTGCTCCGGAGTTATGTGAATGCAGAAAACTCGAACTGATAAATGGCCTTTGCCTAATGAAGTAGCATCTTAATTGAATTGGGTCCTTTTGGAAGATGTCTGAAATGGCAGAACATTCCCATATTATAATCTGGGCTAACCAGAGGCAGCCTTGATTGTAGCTTGGAATTTCCTTCTGTAACGTTGACTTTCCTTTTAAGATCGGATATAGATTTGTTTTTATTGTATTTGCCAGGAGTATCTATGGTATCAGCGGCTATTGGTGGCAGGGCCGCGAGAAGGGCATTGAGGACAAAGCTGTTTATAGTTGTTAGCCTTCATGGCCATCGAATGTATAATCGATCACTTGGGCGCCCAACCAAACCCACCCGCCACCCGCCACACCCCTCCGCCCCTGGCAGTGCCCGGCCAACGGGCCAAGCGCTGAGTTTGTTGGGTCATCTAAACAAAGCCAAAACCGCGCGCGGGCCCAGGCTCGGTCGCCGGCGCAGGCCGTCCCAGGAGCCAAATGTGGCACTTTGAGCACTTGGGCTCAATGAATTTTGTTAAATCGATAAACTTTGTTTAGCCCGCGGAAACAACAAGAAGCAGCCGGCCCCTAAGAGCAGCACCACCGCCACCACCAACACCGGCAGGAGCAAGGGGCAAGGGGTCAGGGGTAAGGGACTAACCACAAGCGGGGCAGGTTCAGATTCCATGACTACGCGGCCCTGGCCAACTGATTGCGTCAATCAACAATTTGTCAACGAAAACGAAGTGAAACAGAATGAAACGAAATGGAATGGGATGGACAAAAGTGGAATGGAACACGCGGCACAAGCAGCAAGGGGCTAATCACAAGCGGGACATGCTCATATTCTATGATTACTGATTGCGTCAATCAATAATTGTGACAACGGAAACAAAGTGGAACAGAATGGGATGGAACACAGGGATGGAACATTTCGCAGTAGCAGCAACGGGCTAACTACAAGCGGGACAAGTTCAGATTCCATGGCTACAAATTGTGTCAATCAACAATTTGACAACGAAAACAATGTGGAACAGAATGAATCAAAATGGAATGGAACGGAAAGAAATGGAATGCAACATTCGGAACTGGTAGCAAGGGGCTAAACACAAGCGCGACAGGTTTGTCTACGAATACAAATTGCAACCGAATGGAATGGAATGAAATGGAATGGAACATTCGGTTTGTGCTGGCATGTGACAGTCGTTAAGTGTGGGTGCCAATGACGGGTGCGGGGGCGGTGCTCGTTTAATCGATCAGCGGCCAGCGGTTGGCATTGAGCGCATTCCAATTGGGGCCGCCCGCCCCGCGTTGGTCCGTTTACCAGTTGGCCGCCCCTTGGGTCGCCCGGTGGGTTGACAGAGCGGTGCTATCGAAACTGTGACCCGCAATCGATCCAACAATGCCGTTCACGCGACAATTAATAGCTGGGCAACGCCGTGGCGACGAGTCGCAACGCCTGGCACCGAACCTGCCACACCGCGGCTGCCACAGATGCTGCCCCGGCTGCGGATTCTGCTGCGGCTCCAGCTGCTGCTGCAGCTATGCCAACGGTAGCCGTGATAATGGCCAGCTTGTGCAGCCCCCTGGCCAATTGCAAATTGGCAGCGATTGAGCTGCTGCCACTTAAGCAGCAATCATGACCAGCGAGTCCGCCAGACGGACAGACGGACAGCCGGTCAGACGGCCGGACAGCCGGACGGCCAGGTAGATTCAGTGCTGTCAGCTTTTGATGAGCAGCCGCAAAAAAAGCCAAGTTCCAGCTATGAACTATGTTAAAATAAGGCTAAAATAAACTAGAGAAAAGTTAAAGCTAAACCTGAGCCAAACCATATTTTTATAAAAAATTAAATTGCTTCAAAATATGAATAAAAAGTATTGAAAAAAAATAGAATAATAGAGAAAATTTAATAAATTAAATGGAAAAGTAGATAGTTAATAATGCTACAAACTAGAAGAAGCTGCGTTCAAGATTTCGAGTCTCTAGCTCTTATAGGTTCGATTCAACCATACGGTCAGACGGGGGGACAGGCACATGGACGGAGAACGGACGGACGGACAGACAGACGAAGAGGCACATGGTCTTGGCTAGGTCGACTCGGCTATTGATGTTGATCAAGCAGGGCTCGAAGATGGTTCCCTCTGCCTGTTACATACATTTGCGCAATACCATGATACCCTATTTATCCAATTTCAATGAGTTCAGGGTATAAAAAACAAACGTATATATGTGTATCGTATATACTGTATATCCTTAAAAATTTGCATCAAAATACATAACTCAAGCCGTTGTAAACCAATGTTTCACCCATGTTTCACCCGCTCGTGAAAGTGGTTTAACCGACTTCTAAGAAATAAATGAAATATTTAATATATTCTATATATGTTTGCATATAATATATATATCAAGCGGCATTTTTGCTGCACGGTTAAGTTAAAGGCGTTTGTGCAACACTGTTGCCAGTTTGTTGCAGCCAACTGTGGCAGGCTTAATGCTAATGCAACAGCTGCCCGTTGGCCAGATAGACGGCCAGCTTTGTGGCTCGCCAGCAGATTGTTGGCCAATTTGTCGACACTTCTAATGCTGGACATGCGCCGCAGGATTATATAATGATGACGACGGCGACGGCGACGGCTGTGGCTGTAGCAAAGCCCAGTTGCAGTTGCTGTTGCAGTTGCAAGGAGTGCACTCAAAACTCAAGCAGCTTTTTTTGTTGCCACGGCATATGTCACACAGCTAAGACCCTACCCCTCCCCCATCGACAGCCAACTGCAGCTCTTGGCTGTGGTAAATTGTCGGCAATTCTGTAATTTTCGATGCAGGCTTTGTTGCAGTTGCAGTTGTTGTTGTTGTTGTTGTTGTTGTTGTTGTTGTTGTTGCTGCAGTTGCAGTTGTTGTTGCTGCTGTTGTTGTTGTTTTCGAGTCTCGCGCGCGCTTTTCAAAATTCTCACATCTCGCCGACGCGGAGGCTGTGCATATATTAAGCAATATACACACCAGTATATACATTATGTATATATAAATATATATATATACATATACATATACATATATATATGTACCTGGCCATCCCCCTCCCCCTCCCCCCGCCCACCACCTATTATTTACTTATTGAAATGCCGCTGCGAAGGGTAATTACGAGTGCTCCTTTTTCGCTGCGTTTGATCTTGCCGCATTCCAAAACTTGAGAAACAACAACAAACACGACTGCTTCAGTCGGCATTACCCGACTTAGAGATACCCTGCACAAACGGCAACTATGTTCTTCAGTAACTTCTTGGCTGATGATACACCCAGAACTTAAATATGACATACAAAAGTCTGCGCTCATAAAGCTCAAGGTTTTGGGGGGGGGGGGATAATATCGATATAGTTATCGAGTTATGCTTAAGAAACCATGTTTTAAAATCGATATTTATCGATATTTTGGGATTTCAGCATATGCTATATCCACAGCATGTTAATCAAATCCAGATATGATCAAGAATATAATTATACATAGATTTATGGAGTCGAAGATGCTTTATTCTACCTGTTACAAACACATGCACCAGACCAATATACCCTTTAACACATCCAATGGATTGAGAGTATCAAAACAATCTGACAACTGTTGCTGCATGCCGCACCACCGCACCGCCGCACCACCGCACACCCACAAGTGTCAACTACCGCAACCTTTTGGACAAACCCTAAAACCCGAAACAGAGAGCGAGTTATATGCCGTTTGCATTATACAAGTCATATATCATTTGCATAATCCAAATGGTCATAAATATGAGCGGTAAAAGTTAACTTATCTGATGCAAGTGCAGGGTTTCGGAAAATTCCACCCACAAGTGCGGAAAATTGGTGAAACCAGATTGAAGTGCTTAACACATTTCGAACGAACTTTGTAAAATACAATAAAAGATTCAAATTTCTAAGATTTTTTTAAAGATCATGCCTAAAATTTGAAGCAAACAGCTTGAGACGGGCAAAGCCGGGTAATACGTACTTGCATAGGGATTGCAGTAAACGGTTTCTTTATTTAAAACTGAATTCGCGAATTCAAAAGTATTTTGAAAAGTCTTATGTCGAAATACTTTGAAATACTTTCAATATCAAGCAGATGGTCTCGGAGCTTGGGCTAGGTCAGAGCTAGAACTTTGCAGTATGCATCAATTTGTATTGTATTCGGGGGTTTTTTTTGAGATTGTCAAACATTTTTAACTCAACCTGCCGTTGTATGCGTAAGTTAAAGAATGTGTAAGTATAAATTAGGACCCTAAACGGAAATATTAAAATATTTCAAGAGGTTATATTCCATGTACCCCATTTGCAAATTGACCTAGTTTCAAGATAACATTCAACTATATTATGTAAACATATACTTATTTCTTGCTTGATGTTTTGTATAATATATCCGTATGATATAATCATATAAAATATATGCTTATTGCAGAAATAATATAATATAATAATATAATAAATATTTTAAAATTATAGCCGCATGATATAACATAAAAAATAGAAAAATATGTCTAAATAGGTATTAAAAATAAAATATTGGTATAATCCACGTAAAATTCCTACTTGTTTAAATATGTTTGCCAATATAGATTTTTCGTTCTCTGATATTTAGTTATATAATATACATCCCCAATATTTATAGAGTATTCCTCCAATTTCCCAATTACTTTTTTGATTTCATACTAAATTCGAACCGAAACGTTCCACATAGCGAGAGACCACTTTCTTATAAGATTTAACGCTAGGAACTATTTTCAAGGAATTCGTTTGAACTAATGAACTAAGGAACTTAACCTACATTTGAAATGACTTTTGTTTTGGCTTAGGAGCAGCATATTAGCCCTGAACACGTTTAATATTCAATTGCCAAATGTTGATCATTTGTTGAGGGCCAACAGTTGAGCTGCCGACGCTGCATGCGGCTGGCGCTTACCGTCTGCCGGCGTTGTCAACGCTGCCGCGACGACTGATAAGCGCGACGCGGATGCCAAAGCTCGCGTGCACACATAACCCCATGCGAAGCTGGCGCCACGCTCTCAGTTGCTCTCTAGCGTGCGTCTCTTTCGCTCTCTCGCTCTCTCTCTCTCTCTGTCTGTCTTTGGGCCCAAGCAGGGGTAGCTTTGGGCCCAGCAGCGAACGCAGCAGCAGCATCAGCAGAAGCCGCCGCAGCATCAGCAGTCATTTGCTCTCTCTCACTCTCGCTCTCGCTCGCGCTCTCAGTGGCTACCTGTGCGCGAGAGCGCGAGTAACGACAGGTTGTGTGCATGGGAAGGGGTGTTGGGGTGGAGAGGGGGCCGGGTGTTGGATTGGGACAGTTACTCGAAATGCGAACATGGCGAGAGCGACGATGGCCAATCGATGGGGCGAACGCGCGTGTGCGACGCTCGTATGAGTGCGACGCATATGTGAGTGCGTGTGTGTGCGTGTGTGTGAGCGCGTGTGTGTGTGCGTGTGTGTGCACATAAGCAAAGGCGCCGATACATATGCTATAGCCATGGGGCTAAGGCTCCGCGGACACAGCGCCGCACTCGGCAGCACATGAGGCATGCGTGCGATGGGCGATGGGCGACGTGTAAAGGGGTGCTGCGGGGTGTATAAAGGGTGGCGAGAGGCTGTGCTAAACAATGGGCAATGGGTTAAGCTTGAGGTTATCAGCGCGGCGGGCTCTGCAGCATTCGTGCAAGTGTCACATATGTGATTCAAACACACTCACACACACACACACACAGAGAGATTCTTGTTGGAGTGGCGGTGGGGGGGTGGGGGTTGCTGGCGCTGCGTCTCAGTGGACACTCACAATACACTCATGTGCTCACACATGTGTGCCGCTAATGATCTCTATCTGGCTCGCTCGCTCTCGGCAACTGTCTCGCTCGCGCTCACACACACACACACACACACACACACATGCGGCTCAAAGCGCGCAGCACAATTAACAATAACGCAAACCTTTGCAATAAAAACAATTCGCATTCACTTTTGGGCCAGCATCGCACACGACCACACACACAAACGAGCGCGCGCTCACACGTACGCACTCACACTCACACATGTTTGAGTACGTGCTGTGCTTCTCATATCAAAGCGCTGACATTAATGGGTGCAATGCTATGGCAGCGCAGTTGGCAGCGACGTCAGCGTTGACAGCAGCTTTACGTGTGCGTCGGTGCGTGTGTGTGTGCGGTTCGAACAGCTCGCGTCCAGTCGTGGTCCGCCTCGCAACGTGCAGTTTGCAACATGCTGCACGAGCCAAACACCAACCCGAACAATCGCCCACCCACCGACGCCGCTGCCTCTGCCGCTGCCGCTGCCGACGCCGCTGCTGCAATGATTAATGTGCATTAGCCGATGTTGACCGCGGTGGGCGAGCATTAAACTTAAGTAGGAGCCGTCTCCAGTGCAGCAGACTCCAATTGCAGTTGGTACGCACCTCGACACACACCCTCACTCACACACTCACACACAAACACTCACACACTCACACACACATACTCTCACACACACACACTCTCACACATACTCCAACACAATTTTATGACTATGGGAATGCATGCCACATATTCGCAATCGAACATGCGAATAGATTCATGAATACACTCACGAATACACTCACGAATACACTCACGAATACACTCATGAATACAGTTTTAGTTGTACTCAAATACATATGCTTGTACTAATTCATGGTCACTGCAGCCACGAGTCTACTCGTGAATACACTCATGAGAGTCTACTCGTGAATACACTCATGAATGTACCTATTTGTGCAACAATTTTAACATGTAAAGAACACATACGAATATACTTATAAATGCAAATACGAATACACTCATGAATATATAAATGAATGCATGTGAATACACCCTTGAATGCATTCATATGCATTAATGTATTTAATTAAACTATCTTTAAGGATACTATGCATATATATATATGAAGACACTCATGAATGCATGATGAATGAGTACATTCACATCTATTTTAGCAAATCCTGGTATTGATTTATGTATATAATGTATATGAATATACTCATGAGTACTTTTTATAATAAGATTTCGTATCCGTTCGTGTCACCAACACGCCCTGTATATGCATAAGTACTTAAAAGCTTGCACTCATGAATACACTCACTTTAATATTAAATA
Organism: Drosophila littoralis; assembly: GCA_018903485.1. Classification (NCBI taxonomy): domain Eukaryota; kingdom Metazoa; phylum Arthropoda; class Insecta; order Diptera; family Drosophilidae; genus Drosophila; species Drosophila littoralis. The sequence goes on from JAEIGF010000591.1 coordinate 13,673,466, forward strand.
TATTTATGATTGACATGAATACTTTGATGACTGCATCTAATAATAATGAATCATAATAATTGAATGTACAATAAACCCAATTATACAAGTACAAATTGTATGAATATTCGTTTCAGCCCATTATTCATTTGATACGAATGTTTGCTATTCGAACCATTCAAGGCTCAAACTCATTTTGCACTCAATAACACCCACAACCACCTGAACTTCAACCCAGGGACTAGACTCTACTTGACTAACTACGCCAAATGGCAGCCCGATGTTCGGGCCACTCGCTGCGGTCGACAATGGCAACGGCGACGGCAACGGCGACGTCGACGGCGGCTCCAGCTGCAGCGACAGCGACAGCGCCAACGCCGGCTGCTGCCCGAACGCCGACTAACAGGCAACGGCTGGCGTTGGGGCCTGCAAAGCGGCCAGGCGGCTACTGCCGGTCGCCAGTTGGCGCTGGCAGCGACGCCGACGTTGCGAGTGGTTTGGTTGGTTGCCAGCCACTCGGCAGTGGCAGCAACTGAAGCAACAACTGAAGCAGTGGCAGTGGCAGCAGCAGCAGCAGCAGCGACAGCGCCAGTGGCCTCTTGTTGAATGGAAGATGGGCATAAACTAAGTTTAGTTTATTAGATGCACACGAGCAGCCGCGTTGTGAGGACGTGCCACAAGTTCCTGCAAAGTTCTGCCGGTCTATGGGACTCGCGCGCGCGCAAAATACGAGAAATACGAGAATACGAGAATACGGAAAAAGTCGAAACTGAGCAAAATGTGTTGCTAGTGCTTACGGAAATTCCAATTGGGTTTTTGTATTTGGGTAATTGCAGCCAATGAAAATCGATAAGACGATCAATCGACGATTAATCGATTAATATGCATCATTTAGTTGTTGTTGTTTTTGTTGTTGTTCCCGCTTTGATTTTGCGCGGCAAAAACGTCGCGCAGTCGTCGCTTTAAGCTGCGCGCGCATTTATAAGCAAACGCCGGCTGCGTGTAACGGACAATGGGCAGCGACAGCGGCAGTGGCAGCGGCAGTGGCAGCGGCAGCGACATCAACTTCCTCTCCTTCTAGTTATGCTCTATATACATATGTACGCTCTCCTTTAACTCCTACTCCTTCCATTCGGCATACGCACGCTTCACACATGTGTGAACCGTTATCAGCAGCAAGCTTGAACAGCGAGCTGCGCTGCCTGGGTCGACGTCGTGTGCAGTCTGGTATGAAACAGTCGCCACATCGAACTTGGCTATTTTCATTTGTTTCAACTGGCGCGAGCTTGGCGCTCTCTCGCTTGCGCTTTGCTCTGTTTTGACTGTTGCGCGCTCGCTCGCACAGGCTAGCTCGCTCTCGCAGTCGTGTGTGTGTGTCCACCCCCACATACGCACACACATGCGGCCAACGGACCAACGAGTGGCAGCAAACCAAATAAACAAACGCAGCAGCAGCGACGCCAGCTTTAGCAGCAGCGGCACCAACAGCCCACCAGCCCACCAACCCACCACCACCAACAACAACAGGCATAATAACAATAACAACAACCCACCACCACCACCACCACCAGCGGCAGCAGCAGCAGCAGCAGCAGCAGCAGCAGCACACCATAGCAAAAAGGGCTGTAGTTTGGCGTTGGCGTCGTCGTCGGCGTCGCTTAGCCAAAATCAAATTTTCAGATTGGCATTAAAGTGCAAAACCCTAAAATAAAATTGAATTATCTGAACGTGTGCGTCCACAGTCGCTCGCAGGACATCGTCGCGTTCGGACATGCTCTCGTCGCTGCTCTGTCTCTGTCACTGGCTTTGGCTTTTCTAGGCGGCTCTCGCATAAGCTTGGCCTCTGCCGCAGTCTCAGTTGCAGTCGCTGTCATACTGTTGGTCGCGCTGCCTCTCACACGTATGCTCGCTCGCTCGCTCACTCACACACGCACACACACATACACACACACATACCAGCAAACGTGCGCTCTCTCACGCACTGTTCGTCCACTCGTCAAGCTTTCGTTCGTTTCGTTTTGCCGACACGACGACAACGTCGACAACGACGACCACAACGACGAAGCAGAAGTTCTCTCGCACTGACGCCCGTTGCCCATTATTCACTCACTGGCTTCGCGTTGGTGTTGGTGTTGGTGCTGGTGTCGGTGTTGGAGTGTGTGTTGGTCTCGTCACGGCGCTTTGTTGGTTGGACAACACGACAACTACGACAACAGAGCGACAGCCGTAGCCGTAGCCGCAGCCGCCGCCGCAGCCGCAGCAGAGCCAGCGAAGACGCGCTCGCCGCTCGACGCCTCGCAGTAGTCGCGTACTTCCGCCGTTACCGTTAGCACCACATATTTCTGACGAGGCTGTCACCGCCGTCGCGGTGCACGCAGCAGCAGCAGCAGCAGCAAACGCCAAACGTCAAACGCTTAGCGCAACTGCAACAATAACAGTTAGCCAGAGGACAACGACAAATAATGACGCGTGCTTAAATACGTGTTCCAACTAGAGTTTTTTTTCGCATTTGGTTGCACATCTTTCGACAATCAACGCCTATACCCCCCACCCCGCCCGTTGCAAATGCCCGGTTAACACACACACGCACACGCACACACACGCGCAAAAAGTTCAATTTTTTTTCAAGTGTCTTGTGTTTTACATAGAAAACAAAAACAAATGACCAATTCCAATTGGACGTGAATGTGCTGCCAATTGGAATGTGCCGCTAACAATAATGCGAAGCAAGAAACAGCGACAATGCGTTGATAAAGTTGTTTAGCACAACAAAAACACCGACAAATAATGTGGCTAAAAGGAACGCGCAAAAACAATTTTGTCAGCTGCCAAACTGCCAGCAACAACAACAACAACAACAACAACAAATGCAAATAAGAATTACAACAACAACAACAACAACAGCTATAGTGCATACGGTTCCTATAAGAAAGTCTAAAGAGGAAGCAGCAGCAGTTGCAAGAATACGAAGAAGAAGAAGCAAAATCAGGCAGCAAGTGTTTTTTTCGAGTGCAAATTTGTTTGTTTGTTTGTTTGTTTTTTTTTTTATGTTTGGTTTATTCGTATGATAAATAAATAATATATATATATACATATATAGTACAAAGGCAAGATGCAGAAATTGAATAATTAAAGAAAAAAAAAATGTCGCAAATCCGAAGCGAGAGTTGGCCAAAATGACAGCAACAACGACAGGAAATTTCATAAAACTGAAGCTGCCAATTGGCCGCCGTGTTGGACCCCTGTGAAAGAGGCCGCAGAAGCACAACAAAAACAAAACAAAAAATAAAATATAATTGATAAAATAAATTCGAAGAATATTTTTGTGAACATTTTGTGCATTTTTTGTACACACACACACACACACACGAATAAAACTGCTGAAAAAACAACAAAGTGCAATAAAACTAGAAACGAATCAAAATAAAATTAACAACAAATTGAAGCGCAAACATTTAACCAGTGTTGGGCAACAGCTCAAAGGAGAGCAACAGCAGGAATCAGGATTTGGATTTGCCCGCCCCGCCCCGCCGCCCGTGCTGCCCGTGGGCGAGCACTCGAAAAGTTTTGAAACACCTTCGGAAATTGTAACAAAAATGAGAATTAAAATGCCCGCAGTTCGAATTGCACAAGGTGAGTGAGAAGAATGATTATGTGAAGCACACGCTGGTGTGACACCTGTGGGTTGGGCCTGGTACGCTGTTCACGCAGCAAGGCAAAAACTTGCAAGAACTATTCCGAATTGGTTAAGGCCTGCATGTTCTAAGGTTGGGCGTATTTTAAGTAAAATTTCGATGTTTCTTCAATTGGAATCTCAACTAAAGCTTGAGTTTTTTCCTAATTCACCCGTACGAGTGAATTGCTCGCGAATTTTAGGTTATGTTTCTTTGAAAAAGTGCAAATTTGCCTGAAATCATAGTTTTATTTGATCGTTAATTATAGGAAAAGTTGGTTTAGTCTGATATCTGGTTAAGTTTATATTATTATATAAAATATTGATGCTTCTTCAACTGGAATCCTTTTCCTTTTCACCTGTACGAGTGAATCGCTAGTGAATTTTAGGTTATGTTTCTGTGGAAAAGTGCCTAAAATCATAGTTTTATTTAATTCCCCTGCACATTCCCCTGTTCCATATGCGGTCTATCATTTTGCTATTGCTTCGTATTATATCATTGGATCTATTGAAGAGAGATTCCGAAAACTTGGTATGTGTGTCTCTGGGCTAAAAGTGAATCCAATTCCGCCGTGGGATCTGCATGGAACGTAGATCTATAAATCATATTTCCCAATACCAAATTTACATGCCACAAATGGGTTTCCATATGATGCACATTCCCCTGTTCCATATGCGGTCTATCATTTTGCTATTGCTTCGTATTATATCATCGGATCTATTGAAGAGAGATTCCGAAAACTTGGTATGTGTGTCTCCGGGCTAAAAGTGAATCCTATTCCGCCGTGGGATCTGCATGGATCAAAACTCATTTGCCACATATGGGTTTCCATATGATGCACATTCCCCTGTTCCATATGCGGTCTATCATTTTGCTATTGTTCTTGACGTTTTCATTTCTGGATTCGTTGCTTTTTTTGTGTATTTTGTATCTACGCGTAGCTCCGGTTATCGCGACGATATCGCAATGCTCGGAAATCAGAGCCCGTCCGTTTGGGTGTGTTTGCAATGATTTTTCAGATTTTTTTCGCGTATATTTTTTCGCTGTCGTTTTTTTTTTTCTTTCTTTTCTTTTTGGCGCGTTGGCGGTTGTAAAGTTAACGTGGGCCGTCATTTAGTTGTTTTATTGCTTCTTATTATTATTGTTATTATTATTATTTGTTCCATATGACGGCGGGTCAACAACAACAACAACAACAACAACAACAACAACAACAACAACAACAACAACAGCCGCAATTAACATGACAAATACATTTTTCTTTCCTTTTTTTTTGGCCAGTGTATCTGTATCTGTATCTGTGCCTGCGCCTGGTCACGGCTAGTTCAAAGTGAAATCAAAGCCGTATAACCATAAACTCCAACACACGCACACACGCACGCACACACACACACACATGCACAGATTTGCACACACACACGCGCGCAGTTGGGCATTTCCGTATCGGGCTGGCCATAAAATATGACTGGCTGTTAGTTTTTGGCAGAGATTCTTTATTTTGTGTTTTTTTTTTGTTTCGACCACACCCCCCCCCCCCCCTCCTCCTGCCCTGCTCCGGCTGCGCCTTATCTGGCCGTTATCTAGATAACATTGCCGTCCAGCCCTGAACTGCCCAATGACGCACTTGCCACGTTCCGCCCTGCTGTCCATTTATCAGAGCTGCTGCAGTCGGCTCCACCTGAGACCCCCTCCCGCTCCCCCACCGCCTCGTCAGTCGTCCCCCCTTTGCCGAACCTTATAGCAATCGTCAAACAGTTTTAATTGCTCGCAAAGTTGTTTGCCCTGTTATTGTTGTCGCTGTTCTCCTCCGCCTCCTGCTCCACCTGCCCCACCTGCCCCACCTGCACTTTGTTGTTGTTACGATATTTTTCGGTTTATTTGAGTTACAAATCAAAAGAAGCAGGCTCGCTCAGGGGGGGATGGGGGGTGGGTGTTGGCCACATGTGATAAGAAGCAAATCGACGAACTGACAAACTGACAAACTGACGATCGCTTTTGCCGTGGACCTGCGCCAGGTTTTTGGGGCTCTGTTCCGATACTTGCAAAGAACAAAACAATTAAGACAAAAGAAGAGCGAGGTATGCGCGACTGGGAGATACCCTGCAGATAAGGTCTCAAATTTGACATGCACAGATGTGTACAAACCAAGGCGCGAGACGGGGGAAACTGGAGATGGTCTCCAAAAAGTGGAATATGCTGCTGTACACGCAAAGATATTCTAAAGCCTAAAGTTGATAACTCTTTCTGCGAGATAAGCTTGAGAAACGTTTACTAAATATCGATACTTATCGATGTGAGCTATCGATCAATTGAAATGCACGAAGAAAGCACGAAAATTGCACGATTCTAGACTTTCTCCCAGAGATAGTCTTTCAGATTTAAACGATGTAATATACAAAAGATATATAAACTTTTGTCCAGCAGCAATATGCCCATTTTGAACTGTTTACAGGGTATCAAGACTCCATTTAAAGCCCACAAAACGAATCTCTGTCTCTTATCATTAGCTGTTGTGCCCAAAATTGCTGTTGTTCGACGCTGTCGCTGCCCTCCCGCCTCCCGCCCCCCGCCCAACCCCACCCCAGCAGCCCCTCACCCCCGCGCTGGGTGTACAACAGAATTCTCATCAGGTGTGGCTGTTGTTTTCGGCTGCCCTCATATCATAATTAATTGTTACAATTTCATTAAGTTTTCCCCTCCCTCCTTCACACTCTCTCCCCCCCTCTCTCTTTCTCTCTCGCATACTTTTCGACAATTGATTTTCTTCATTAGTGTGTTTTCTTTTTAAATCTTCTCCGATCTCCGAATTGACAAGATTTCGTCATGCCGCCTCGCGTCGCCCTTATCAGCCGCTAATGAGTTATTTCCGAGAACAGGTCCCATTGCCAAATGCAATCAGTTGTTGCCCGGGATGTTTCACGGAACAGCTGACCAGGGCTTAGGGCGGGGCTGAGGAACGGGAAAGGGGCTGGCGTTGGGGCATAGTTCCCTGTCGAGGCACGGAGGAAGACTTGGCGAGAAGAGTTCATCGAAACGGTGCCAGGGAAATGGTATCCAGCCCCATAGCTGGCTTCCTTCCTGACACGAATCCTTCTCGACAGCATGTTCATACGTTGCGTTTGCACTGGCACAGTGAATACCCAATAAGTTGAACACGTTTGCTTGCCTGTCTGCTGGAATCAGCTGTTCGCCCAACCCTTTCGTCCGTTTCGCTTGACTACGAGTCGCACTCGATGCACTCACACTCACACTCACACACACACACACACACACTCACACACTCGCAACGGTCAAACGCTAATCGAGCGGCACACGCGGTCCGAGCAGCTGGCCTCGAATTAGTTGAATCGATAGCTGCGTCCGCCTCGTGCGGCAAGTGGGCAGCCCGCCTCGACCTGCTGCCTTGTCCTGCCACCTGCTGCGGCCCATCAACTGCTGCTGCTTCTTTTTTTCCGCTGTTTTTTTTTTCTGCTTTAATTTGATTATCGACCAAACAGTGTCCATTAAATGAGCGACCGACCGCGTCCGCGTCCGCGTCCGTTTGCGATTGTTATCCAGCTCCTGTTCCAAGCGCGTCATGGCAACGTCTCTGCCAGGCACTTGCCCAGCCCGTCACTCCCCCACCCCTGCCCTGGCCCTGGGCACAGCAATTGTTATAACAAATAACAGCAGCACCCCAAGCACCCCAACCCCCAAAACCCAATCCCAATTCGCTTGTGTCGTCATGTGGATGTCAAACTTTTGTCCAGCTGCGGCTTAAACGGCGCAAAACTGGCACAGACTACGGGCTGGGGGCTGTTGGCTGGGCGGCGAGGGGAGGGCAGACCACAGCTAGAACTGGAACTGGATGGGGAACTGGAAGGGGAACTGGAACTGGAACTGTTCTGGTGGCATTTAAATTGGAGCCCGGAGCCTGCAGGACATCTGTGAAGGCAGCCCCAAATAAATTGCAACGGCGGCTGGCGCTGCGGGTGAGCGTGTGTGTGTGTGTGCGCTTGTGTGCTTGTGTGTGTGCGTGTGTGTGTGTGTGCTGATATGCTCGTCATGCGACACGGCTGGAAGTCAAAGCCAACGGCAACTGTGCCACCAGCTCCTGCCACTGGCAGCATAATCAGCCACAACAGCGCGCAGCAAGTTGCTTCCGCTGCGGCGACTTTAGACCAATCCCGCCCCCCCCTCTCCTTGGGAACCCCTTGAGTCTCAGTGAAGGCTGCAGTTGTGAGGCGGTCTCCTACTCTCACTAGGTGCATCCGCAGTCCGTCGCATCCGTGTCCGTTTTTTATTCGACACTGAGGCCAGCGGGCGGTCGCAGCCAGTCGGCCGGCCAACCAAAAAGCCCAGACAGCAACAACAGCAGCAACAACAACAACAACAACAACAATTGCTTAGACTGTCGCACTCGGCACTCCCGACTCCCGACACTCGACTCTCGACTCGGATGCGGATTCACATTCGTGCACATTCACACACAGAGCGAGTCATATTCACAGTCACATTCACATTCACATTCGCATTCACATTCGCATTCACATTCACAGATTCCGGCCAGGCGCATGAATTGTTTTGCACTTTCTTTTGTTTTAAATACGCTTTTGCCTTTTGTTTTCCACTCTTTCCCGCGCACTCTCTGTCCCACACTCTCCGCTGCTCGCCCCCTCTCGCGCTCGGTCCACTTTTCAAGTTTTCGTTGAAAATATACGAAAAAAAAAACATATATATATATATTAAAAAAACTAAATAACAAGCAAAATGCAGGGGCAACAAAAAAGTGAAGCAAACAAAGCGCAGTTTGAAATAAAAAACAAAAAAAATGTAATAATCAAAAAAAAAAAAAAAAAAACCCTACGAAAGTCCTCGCACACACCATGAGACAGTCTTAGGTGTGTGTGTGTGTGTTGGGCAAATGCCCAAAAAAAAAAAATATATATATGTGTATAGGATATGGAAGCTGCAAATGCAACCGAGTGTCCCAATACAGGATGCATAAAAAGCTGACGCGGCAGCTGCACGAAAAACATTCTCGCTGAGTTAGGAGCTCTTATTATCGACTGCATAGCTCAAATATATATATGAGTATTTGATGAAAAACTCTTCAAGTCGAAGCTGCGAAATCACAAAAAAAAACATTTAAATTAGGTCTGCTAAAATACTTAAATTTCTAGAATTGAAAATGTTTTAGGCACAAGAACTGGTTCGCTTTTTATGGATCTAATCGTAACAAATGGAAAATATCCATAAATATGAACCTTAATCAACTCAGATCCGTAAATAGGAACTTAAGTCAAGTCTGCAATGCTGTAGCAGGCCTTAAGTTTTATGTGAGCCTTCTGAAATATGCTCAAAATATGCTTTGCCAATTGACAAGCAAAGTTGGAAGCAGATTTTGATTGAGAACAGATAGTTAAATAATATTATATTTGCATTATATTTATATTATAAGGAAAACTAGAAGAACGAGCCCATTGTCGAATGAAATATTTTGCAAATGCAATTGGCAGCGAAATTCTTTGTTCAGGCAGCTGGAAAGCCCCTCAATTGCCAGGACACATCCACGAATACGCCCTACTATTATTATCGGCTACTTTTAAGCAGTTAAATAAACGAATAAGCAAATTTGAGCCAGCGACCTCCCGCTTGTTAGTTCAACGCTCATGAAAAAACGTTTGATAAACTTGCCTATGCCCTTCTAATATTATCGGTTACTTTTAATTGGTTAAATAAAAACGAATAAGCAATTTTGAACCAGCGACCTCTCACTTGCTAGTTCAACGCTCATGAAACCACGTTTGATAAACTTGCCTACGCCCTACTATTGTTATCGCTTATTTACAATAGGCTAAATAAAAACGAATAAGCAAATTTGAACCAGCGACCTCTCGCTGGCTAGTTCAACGCTCATGAAAAAAATGTATGTAAGACACACTTCAACGGCTTACACTTAAAAACATTGACAAAAATTGGACAAAATCCGTCCAAAAGCTCGCTTTTGGCCCAAAGCAAAGCTGTGACTATCTGACTCCGTGCAATTAGTCAGCCAGAACAAGCTCTTAGCTTAAATGTTGGTCCTTGGCACTTGTTTGGGCAAGACAAGGAGTACTTTAAGACATCTTCAAATAAAAAAAACATAGACCCGACTAATTTTCGCCCTGAACTTGACCAATTAATGGCCGCGCGAGCATTTGGCTTGGGGCAGACGCGGCGTATACGCAACGGCCGACAGTTTGTTGTGGCTGACCAGCTGCGGCTGCGGCTGCGGCTGCGGCGGCGACTGCTGCGAAAGCGAAAAAATAAAGAAAAGCATTGGGAAATGAAAAGAAAAGCCAGAAAACGAAAATGAAAATGAAAATGAAGGCAAGCGGCAAACTTAATGAATCTTTTGCTGCGTTTGTTTTGACGCGCATACTTTTTTATGGCAGCGCCGACGTCGCCGTCGCCGTCGGCGTCGCTGTCAGCGTCGCGCACTTCGCACTTTGGCAAACTTTTCACTTTCAACGCAGACAACCCCCAACCCCCAGCCAGCAGCGGGCAGCGGGCAGCCTACCACCCAATGCCACCCACTGGCTGCATTTAAAGTGTGTGTAGGAGAGCTTGGTACCTTTGCGCTGCCCGCCTGTTGCGTGGGGCTGGCTGCCCTTTGGCCCCGCTGCCCAGCTGTCGTGAAATTTGCGTAGCCAGCGAGCAAAACAAACCGCAAAATGTATTTCGCGCGGCCCGCAGACCACTTGAGTGATTTGTGCGGAGATGCCACCAAAAAAAAAAAAAAAAACAAAGAGGAAAAAGAAAAAAAAGGCGGCCTTGCCTTGGCGCACGCGCCTTGCAGCCCACTTTGAGCCCACTTTTCGCTCTGCCTGTGGCAAAGCATTGGCAGGCGCCTCGGGCACGTGCCACAAGTTGCAACTTGAGCCTAGCGCGACGGCTGCTGCGGCTGCCGCTTCCGGCCAGGAAATGCGCCAAAAAAAAAACAGTTTAAATGAAATGCCGAAAAATACGCCTAAAACGAGATTCCTTTTCTTTTTTTTTTTTTTTTTTGTTTTGCGCATAAATTAGACCCTAGCAAGCAGCCGGCATGCCGCACCGACCCCTCCCCCCTCCACCCTGCCGCAGCAAGCCTCGAGCTGATTAGTTCCAGGGCCGGGGCCAGAGTCAGAGTCAGAGCCAGCGCCAGCGTCAGGGCCAGTGCCAGGGCCAGTGCCATGGGCCAAGAGTCATTCATTAAACGGGCCCAAAAGGCTTGGCCGCCCACGCAATGTCAAAATGTGTGCAGCAACATCAAGCCTACCCCCCAGCCACCCCCTCGCTCACGCTCCCGCTCCCACTCCGACTGCGACTCGTGCTCGTGCTCCTCCTGAGCTGTGGCAACATCTTCCAGTGGTCGGTCGCTTGTCTTTTGGGTTTGGCTTGGGCTTTGCGTCTACCTTTGGCTGGCTTTTTTAATTGAGCAGCGCAATTATTATTTGCTGTCCGTCCGGACAGTCTATTCGTTCATTCATTCACTCATTCATTCACTCACTCACTCACTCACTCACACACTCGTTCATTCATTGCGCTGTTTATAAATAGCGCAGATTGAAAACGCAGCCCACGCGCGGCGCACCCATCTCCAGAGCGGAGCACAGATCGAACTTGAGCTGGAACTGGAACTGAAACTGAAACTGGAACTGGAACTGGAACTGGAACTGTGGCCTATGGTCAGCGACTCGAGATGTGCAGTTCACTTGGACCAGGCAGATCTAGCTGGGCAGAAGTATTCCCCACCGCAGAGTCGTCTTTACTCTCTCGCGCTCTCTCTCTCTCTCTCTCCCTCTCTCTCTCTCGCTCTCTTTCTCCCTCTCTTATTCGCCTTCTCTCTCTTGTCATGTCCATGTGGGTGTCACCGCTGTAG
>JAEIGF010000591.1:13690000-13845000 GCA_018903485.1 Drosophila littoralis
ACTTGAGCACACCTTGCCACAGCGTGTGGCAAGCAAATAAACGCAGTTGCACGTAAAGACCGGCCCACACACTCCTGTGCGTGTGTCAATCTGGTTCATGTGTGCGGCAACTGGCTGTGCCATATGTTAAAGGAATTTATGCATCAACTGGCACAGACACTGACACACGCAGCAGCGGGGTCACAGCAGGAGGGGGGTCGAAGGGGCAGGTAGCTGTGTGGCAGGATCCTTTTGGAGCACGGGCCAAGTCACTTTGCATCATCATTTAGCGCAGGCGAGCGAGCAGCTAAAGCGTCGCCATTGTTGGGCACAAGTTGCGCATAATTGAAACATAAAACGCTTGGACACCAATTCACAAAAGCCAACGACGAGGCAGCGAGGCGGCGGCTGGGGCAGCTGTGGCAGCTGGGGCGGCTGAAGGAGGAGGAGCAACACAGGCGACGGGGCCAGGAGCCAGCCAAGGGGCGACTCGCTGGGAGCTGTGTGCATTGTGCGAGGCCCAAAGAAAAGAGACAATTGTGTGTAAGAAATATGCAAGCACAAGTGTGTGTGTGTGTGTAAGTGAGTGAGTGAGTGTGAGTGCTTGTGTGTGTGTGTGTGTGTGTGTGTGATTTATGTTTCTGTTTCTGTTGCTGTTTGGGTTGCTGTTGAACGATTTGTTGTAAATTGAAGAGTGCCAAACCGCAAATTTGCATATGCAAGCTGTGTGTGTGCCATGTGTGTGTGTGTGTGTGTGTGTGTGTGCGTGTGTGCGTGTGTGTATGTTGTGCCTGGCCTGACTCGCACTGTGACAACCTCTTGCCATTTGCTAATAAGCCACAACAAATGCTGAACACTTCGAGTGAAATTATGCGCTTAATAAAATACTTTTGAAAATCAAAGAAGTCAAACAAAATTCTGCTGACATTCATATTGTCCCTGCTCGGGCGCCTGAAACATTTCCAATTATTAACATAATCAATTGTTAAACAATTATCTTCATTCAATTCGCCAACTATTTGAGTTTTTACCAAAAGTTTGACAACTTTCTTTTTCTCTTTTAAGCTCAAATCTAGTTAATTGACATCCTTTGATTATTTTTTGAAAAACATTCCTAAAAAATGTCCCTGCTAATAATTATTTTATTTCCTTACAAAAAGTGTTTCGACTCATTTAATTTAACTTAAATCTGAATATTTACAAAAATAAAGCCCAGAATTTGATATCGTATAGTTCTTAAAAGTCTTACCGGCTTCTGCCTGCATTCCTTATAGCATTATTCTGCTCAAGCTTTGGAAAATGTTCTAAAATATTGACTCGATGCATTCGCTTTCATTGCTGACACTTTTGGCGCAGTCAACCCGGCCCACACGAGGGGTGACGGGAAGAGGGGGGAGGGGGATGATAAGCAGCTAGCCAGATCCCGGCAACTGCTTGGGCTCCTGCCGCTGCCCTGTCAGCCCAGTGCAATGCCCGAAAATTATTTGCGCCCATAAACTTTGCCCGCTTTTCAATTATTTCAAGTTGCGCATTTTATTTGCTGGTTTTTGCCGAGTTCGCGTTCGCGTCCGCGTCCGCCCTGCGGTTAAAGGCGGCAACAGCCAGGCAGGCAGCCACCCACACATGGGCACAATGACCAACAGCCCGAACGTGGATACCCAATGCTGGTGGATGTGGATGCGGATGCGGATGCGAATGCGGATGTGGAGTATGCGTCAGCATTTTCGACTACAGATGCATTGCAATTCTCTTGACCTGCAGTTAAACCGCCAAAATAAAAAAAGGAAGCAGACGCGAAAACAAAAACGCGACAGTCAGACAGAACGAACGGGGGAGTGAGGGGAGTAGGGGGGCCAGTCAGACAGACAGTGGGATAGACAGAATCCCGGCCAAGGAATACACATGTACGACACTTGCAGAGGAAGCTCAGCTCCAACATTTTCGCTACTTTCATTTGTTCGCAATTTGCGTCCTGCCCTGCGGTGGAAGCTGCTGCTGCTGCTGCTGCGGTTAAGTTCTCCAAATTGCAGTCAGACTCGACAACATGAGACACAAATACATATATATATATATATGTGTATGTGTGTTTATATATATGCATGCACATGGCCCGGTAGCAGGAGCATATATATATATATCTATACATAATGCGCTGTCGGGTCGGATTTGGCCGGGGCTGCTTCTAGCTGGAAATCGGCAGGGACACTGCCCAATAAGTGGCAAAAACGGCGCGTGCTTTTTAGAGAGCACTGTGCAGCAGCTCGCAGCAGCTGGCAACGTCCAAGGTCCATTTTGGGGCGAGCATAATTTAAAGCTGAGGCGTGCAACGATCTCTGGGACTGTGCGATGTCTGCCATTGGCATTGGCTGCGTTGCCAGCATCAGCAGCAGCATCAGCAGCAGCAGCACGAATCACTCAGCCGCAGCCGCATAAAGTTCATGTTGCGAAACAGTTGCCAGGACGCTGTGGCAACAACAACGAGCAATGCAAATAGAATCGACAGGACTTCAAGTTTTTATTGTGAACCCGAGGCGAAAAATGCAGCACCAACAGACACACACACACACACATGTCTCCCTCTCTGTGTGTGTGTGTGTGTGTGTATCTGTGTGTCTCGTACGTGCACTATCAACGTCATCGGCCACATTTGGCTCTGCCTGTGCCCCAGACTCCGATTGCGACTAAAGCTCCAACTCCGACAGCGACTGCGACTGCGACTCGGCGCCGGCAACGTCATCGTCGTCAGCGTTTAAGTGCCGCATCCGGTCGGACTCGCAGTGCTCGGCCAGAGCGAGATGGCACATGAGCTCAACTGACACGGCTTCAAGCTCCCAACACACTCACACTCACTCACACTCACACACACACACACACACTCCGAGTCAGAGCCGACATTGGGGCGCTATTGATTTTGGCTGCGATGCTTCGTTGAGCTCTGTGTGTGCGTGTCTGCGAGCATGTGTGAGTGTGAATACTATTTGGGGTTGGACTGTATGTGAATTTCGGCTGCTGGCACGGACCATCGGACAAATGGGCGTGTGCTGTGGTCAGTCAACGTATGCGTGATATTTCCTCTATGCGCCTGGGTCCGGCACATGACTCCGCCCCGTTCGTTTACAAATTGAACTGAAATTGTCGCAGAAAACGAATCGAACTGCTGCCGAAGCCAGTTACAGGCAGCTTTTGGCTAGAAAAGAGCTGGCAACTACAAATCGTCGCTGCTCGGACGATTCAATTATCCAATTATCAGCTGAAGCGTCTAAGTCTACATTTATTCTAATTTGTCTAATGTGATCTTTGTCTGAGTCAGCCGTGGATTCGAGCCAGCGTCCTGCTGGACTGGGTCACACTTAGACACTTGATGCCAAATATCTTAGCTTTGCTTTAAATTCGCGAATATTCACCAAGCATTCATCTAACAGCCACTCGCACTCTCTAAGCTACAGTCACAAAGCATTGTCAACCGCATTGGCATCTATAAATAGTAATGATTCCGGTGCAGGTCTGGATGCCAGCATCCGTCACCTGTGCTGCGGCGAAGCCATTTAATTCCCAGTTGAGCGTTGTCCTATCGGGTGCGTCTGGGAGATTGGTTCTTCCTGCAGCTAATAGCCAAGCCATAAAACGATGACAAGCAAACGGCTGTAAAGGGCGTAAGGAGGGGGGAGGAGGGGGAGAAAAAACACAGCATCGGATCGTGTGGCCCAAAGTGTAAC
This sequence comes from Drosophila littoralis, assembly GCA_018903485.1. NCBI lineage: Eukaryota > Metazoa > Arthropoda > Insecta > Diptera > Drosophilidae > Drosophila > Drosophila littoralis. The sequence goes on from JAEIGF010000591.1 coordinate 13,693,696, forward strand.
TGAAACTCAGCCACGGGCCATGGACGTGGCGACAACTTTGAGTTATTGCTGCGACAGATACAATTACAAACGATTGCCCCAAAGGCCTGCGGAACAGCGGGCCTTGCGGTCAATGAATGAACGAATACCGAAATGAATGAATGAATGAATGAATGAATGAGTGAGCGAATGAATGGCTGGCTGCCTAGCTGCCTGGCTGGCAAGAGTCGAAAGTCAGAGAGCTGGAACCCAGCAGCTTGCTTTCTCACCTTTGTCGGGAAATCGGAAGCGATGCCAATCGCGATTTGTTATCGACTGCCAAAGCTGGCGTTGGCGTGGCGTTGCCCAGTTGCTGGCTGCTGCCTGCTGCCGATTGCCGATTGCCGATTGCAATTGGCAGATTGGTAGATTGCCACATTGCAGAGCCGTGAAACCATATCCGACTTTTCAGCTCACTATGGGCAATAGGATCATCGAACTTTTTGCGGTGGGGATGCTGCAGTTGTTGTTGCTGCAGTTGTTGTTGTTGGTGTTGATGCATTGTCTGCACATCGCTCTGCCTTATTGCGGTTAACCGAAAGCTGTCTATAAATTATTAAAATTGTCTCATTATTCATATAGAATACAATAGATTTCATTTACGTTTCATTTTATTGCAACAAGAACAGCAACAACAGCGGCAGCGACAGCGACAGCAACTGGCAGAAGAACCACAGCGCGAAGCAACACCACAGAACCGGTCACAGATCGTTCAATTGCCTTTGTTTGTTTGTCTCTCGTCGCCTAAGCTCGCTTTCTGGCCAGGCTTAGGTCACCAGACATTGGCGACCAGCCTGCAATGCGTGGGAGAATTTTAATGAAACCACAGACAAAACAGCAAAGCAAACGGACCGACAGACAGACAGTCAGACTGACACACACACACACACACACTCACACACACACACACACACACGCACACCTTAAATCTCAATGAACCCAACCCAAATGCCAGAACTTGTTGTGCTAAATATGACAGAAAAGTGGCCTTTAATGCATATTTATGGATTTGCAATAGACCAACCTACAATTTAATAATAATTTACACATTTATCTTTTTTCATTGCAGGTGAGTTCTCCAGACGAAACGTTTTGCCACAGTCCCAACCAGCTGCAATGGACATCCAAGAAAATCCCTGCTCGGGCGCACTCAGTATGGGTAAAACTTGACTCCCTGACACGATTTTCTTGGTGTTGAATCTAGTATTTGACAATGGGAGATTATTTTTTACTAAATTTTTATTGATTACACATCATAGAAGAGAATCCCTGCCAAAGTTGAGGTTCAGGTAAAGGTTTTGATTGCAATAACACCTTGCTGGGACTTGTCTAGGGATGTACTTAGAGAGGTCTAGTTCTAGGCATAGGTAAAGGTTTTTATTAGTAATAATTCGTATTTCAATTGAAATTTATATGTTGGATCAGTTGAACTTCAGCTTAGTCCAATCGGAATAGACTCGTGTATGGCCACAAGTAATTCCCGATGAATACTTGCTCATTACTACAAAAGGCAAACCACAACAAGGCTTAGCCGCTGATCCAAACGAATTTCCCAGCGATTTTCAGCAGCTTCTGCTGCTCTACAAGCGTCGTGAACATTGCTCTTATTTCCCATACAGTGCCCGAGTTGTGTCTAGACGTAGCAGCGTCTGCAGCGGCGATCGAGGGTGTGCAAGTGGTAGAGGAAGAGACGTCAGGTCTCTGCCTCTGACTTGGGGTCGGTCACATGGCCGCCAGTCGCTGGCATTTCAATCAGATGGCTGGCGCGGCTGTAGCGAGCGCTGCAACAAGTTAAGTACATGGCCCATAACATGGCCAACGCGTGTAATCGCAACTTGTTGCTGGATGTTGGCCTTTTAATTATGCCAGCAGCATATTCAAAGGCCCTCTCGGTCAAATCCTTAGACCTGAGCTCGTTAGCCTGGCCGGTATGTTTGATACTCACTGGCCCCGTGGCCCCTATGCCCCATGGCCCACCCGTCCTCCACTCGAATGGCCCATGATCCCTCTCGCTCTCTCCTTCGCTCCTTCGCATGGAGTGCGATGACATCTCAATAGTTGCGGCTTTGGCCTAGCATGTCAAACCTCTGAGGGCGCATTGTCAATGTCCGAACTGCCTTGTCAATTGCTGCACAAACTAAACTGCTTGGGAACGGTATTGGGACTGGTATTGGAACGCAGAAATTTTCTGACTGTCGGACTGTCGGACTGTCGGTTGCAACAAGCATTTGATGCAACGTCGCTTAATTAGCATCATGTGGGCCACAACGGAGGAGACGAGACGCAACATTTGCCTAATTAGTAACCTTGACTGCCGCCTGACTGATGGATGGATGGCTGGCTGGCTGGCTGCCTGGCTAGCTGGATGGATGCCAGAATTGTTGGTTGGTTGGCTGGTTAGTCGGTCGACTGGTCGGTTGGATGTTAAATGGCAATCAACTTGCTGCCAATGCCAACTCTTTGTTAAGCGCCCGCTAAGCCGCTGCACTAGCTGAACACAACTCATGCCGCCGACTGACTAGAACGACTGGACCCGTCCGCATCTCTGGCCAATCTCTGGCTGCTGGCTGCTGTTTTGTTTTGTCATCATTCCCATCATCAGCGCCGGCTGACTTACACGAATGCGCGGTAATGTTGCGTGCATGTCTAAACAATTCAAATCCCAACGACGACGTACGCAAATTGTCCAACGACGACAACAACAAAGACCGAGTGAAACAAATCGCAACTGCATGCCATGCCACGGTCCCTCAGCCCAAAAGGTACCGAGTGTGTGTGTGTGGTTGTGTGCGAGAGAGGGGCGGGCGGTGGGTGGGGCAGAGGTGTGGGCATCTCGTGCTTGAAATTATTGGAAGGTGTCAATGCGTGGCAACCTAGCTGCCTCCTCTGGCCGCCTTCTTGTGCAACTTCCTTCCGTGTGGCAGCTCAAGCAGCCACCATGGGCCAATTGGGTGTTTCTTCTGCTATTTCAAAGACCCTCTTTGTGGGCAGCACTTAAATGTTAATACGGATATTCCCACTTAAATTACTGTTCGATATCTCGATTACCTAAGTTTCACGCTGTCATGTGTAATCTTCGATGGGTTGATTATTAAAAAACAAACCTCTTGCCGTTATCGATAAGTCTATCGATCAATTTATTAGAAATTGGCAGAGTTGTGGCATCGACTATGGCTTAATCTCGTAAAGAACACCTTGTAATGCATTTTTTTATGAATCATCTTTGTTTACTTTAAGTCGATAACAAAATCGAATGTTTCTTTGATAACAAAATCGATTTGTTTAGTTTAGTTTAGTTTAGTTTTTCTTTTATTAGTTTAGTTTAGTTTTCTTTTAAGTTAACCAACCCTTCACGCTACCCACTGTGCCAGCCCTAAACACTGGCATTCGATTGATATCCGGACAGGGACATGGACATAAAGCCCGCGTGTCCGGGTTTCGGCGGTCTGTCGCCAGACGATGGCATCTGCGGGCTTGCGGCATGTCCGACCTGCGGCAAGTGCGTGTAAATGCAAATGTTGTCAATGTGCAGCCGAAAATTGAATTGGGAATCGGAGGCTTTAGTTAAACGCGTACCGACCGCAGCCGCGTTTGTCCATTCAGTTCAAGTCCTTAATACAAATTGCAAAGTAACCGCGACCGCGGGCCCAGACTCGACTCGTCAAAGTTGTTGTTGCTGCTGCTGCTGCTGATGCTGCTGGTGCTGTTGTTGCGGTCGACTAAGCCAAAAAGCAAATCAAGTCGCTGTCCCTCTGACTGTTTCGCCTGCTGCTGCGGGGTTGTAGGGGACGGGCGGGCTTGGGGCCACATTGAATGAATTCAATTGCCGACCGCAGACAGCAGGCCGAGGGCCAAAACTAACACGACGCTCGATGTTGCACTTCCAATGTTGTGTGTCTTATTGTTGCTGTTGCTGCTTTACGGTTTTTAATATACCCTATAAAGCCCCTCATATGCAGTCTGTCCGCTAAAGCTGAGCTGTATAACTCTAGCTTACAGTTATTCCATTACTCGTTCATTCGCGTCATTCGTTTGACATAAGCTGAAGCCAAAGTCTTAGTTATAAATTCATATTCGTCAAATGTACAGATATATACACCTATGTATATATATCCTTTACATTGGATATTTTGTATGACAGATGCTGCCACTGCTCAACATTTTCGTCATATCTCACATTCGAATTGACAGCGTCAACTAAATTTGACACTAACTAAAAATTACACATTCAAATTTACACATAATTTGTACATTTTTTTGACAATGCGAATAATGTAGATGAAATTGTGGAAAGATCAACATTAGATACATTCATTTAATGATGGCTACATTTGTGTTAATTCCACTGCCTAAGCAATGACAACATGATGATGGTTTCATTGGTCGAATGTTGCTCGATAGTATTAATGATTCCGTGGAAACATCAACATTCGATACATTCATTTAATGATGGCATCATTTGTGCTACATTCTCGAATGATGATGATGATTTCATTGGTCGAATGTTGTTCGATAGTTCAAATGATTGGAATGATCCCGTGGAAGCATCAACATTCGACACATTCACGAATGGTGTTGAATGAATAGGGTATCTCATGGCCGAGCAGCCCTGTTCGGTTGCATTATTTGAATAGTTTGTTTGTTGTTGTTGATTCTATAATGTAGGCTTGTGTTTGGAGGCCTTCAATTGCATCACAGCGACTGCAACGGCGACTGCAACGGCGACTGCAAAGGCGACGGCGACGCACCAAAAGTATCTGTTGGATGCAGTTGCATCTGCACTTGTATCGCATGTATCGCAGTTTTAATCGTGCGCCCAGCCATCACATTTTATTTTGGCCGCATTGATATGCAAGTGGCGACTGGCGATGGTGTTGCTGGCGGCGTGGTGTGCGGGGGCGGCCGGCGGGTCCCAAGGGGTGGCTGGGGGTTGGCAGCGAGGTGTGCAGGTGCCCGCAGATATGCAGATACTTTTAGGTCTTAGTATCTGCAACATGACTTTCAAACGTAATACAAACAGTTCATACATATGGATGGATGTCTGACTTGCCGTCCGTCTCCCCGTCCCTCCCCCCGTTCGTCTGTCCGTCTGACTGTGCGGCACCTGGCAGCTTAGGTCGGTCCGTCTTTGGCCATCGCTGGCGCAACTTCGACAGTCGGTCGATCACGCAGAGCAGCGACTGCGAGGCTGCCCGTTGCAGCGCATCTTTTTTGCTGTTTTTTTTTTGTTTTTTGTTGATGTTGTGCTCAAGTATCTGGCAGATACTTTTGCCTGACTCAGCGCTCAGCGTTTGGCTCTCAACTTTCAACTTTAGTCTTAGCGCTTAGCTTTGTTGGCTCTATTTGGGTTACTCGCTGCCATTGTACAGTTAGGCTGCCCTCCAGCTCGCTTCTTGTTGCCGTTGTTGTCGCCCTCTGTGTTGTTGTCGCCCCCCCTTCGGCCACCTGTGGCCGCCCCCCTGCTGGTGCTGCCAACAGGTCGCACATCACTTGTCATTTTATTTACTCTTTTTTTTTTTTTTTTTTGTTTGCGCATTTTCAACGGGCTGCCGTTCAAATGATGAAATTGAATTAATGTGCCCAACATTGAAGGCTTCAAGTGGCCGGCCCCATTTTGCTGCAGGAGCTGTGCAAACACTAAAACTAACAACACACACACACACCACACACATACACACACGCGCGTGCACAGACATTGGCAGCTTTTGGGGCACAGATCATGCTCATGCATTCATGTTGCACTCACTCTGAAGTGTGGCACTGCTCGGATCTTAACGTGTGCCGAATTCGATAAATGCTGAGACAACCCTGTCCAAGTTGATTTTACAACACTGGGCGGCAGCGCTTTTCGGCTTGTGCAACTCGAGTCTCTTAAATCTCAATCATTTGCCACTTCCACTGAGGGCAACCAGCTTGAAAAGTTGCCGCAAAATTACATTTTCTCCAATAGAAAAATGCAGTCGATACAGTCCTCCCTATAACACCTGTGACTACCTGTCAAGGAAGTCCTTGATGCAATAAGGGAAATAAAAATTGAGTTTATTCACTGCAAATTTGTATGTTTCCTGCTGTCACATTGTCAGGGAAATAGCAGCTTATAGAAAGGAAATTCCTCATGTTATACCTGGAAAACGGTTATCAAAGGTCTCATTGGCCAAACTCTTTTTTCGATGAGAACTTCTTGTTAAAGCTTTTCATTACAAATAATATATATATTGTCTTAATTTGAAGAGTACAACTTGAGCCGCGGCAAGCCGGGTAATGTGCTTGCAAAGCTTTTCTAATTTTGATTTTAATTCTAATTAAAATTTTTTAACTAGCTACTCGTCTTTGTCTGCCCATGACCCCCCCTCCTCTACAGCAATTACCCAGCCCCAATGCCCCTTTCTATCCCCCTTTCCTCATATAATCCTAGCCAAAGTCTATTCAATTTTTCGACTCCCACTCGCTGCTGATCTTCATTGGCGACCTTCAGTGGCAGCCGCGCTGAGTGTGTGACCGCGACCCATTTGCTGGGTTCCCATGACACCTGCTTCGCTCAGTTGCCGTTAGACAACGGTCACACACACACACACACACATACACACGCTCACACATGCACTTAGTAAATTTTGGGCTGTGGTTGTGCCTGACATTCATCAATCAGCTAAGGCTGAGCGTCATGTTCCATGTTCACACAGTTTAACTGGTTCGACTGAGTGCGAGTGCGAGTGTGAGTGTGAGTGCGAGTGCGAGTACTCATTCATTTTATTCATATCTGACTTTGCTCAGTTGGCTGTACTACAACACGGTGCACAATGGGCTCTGCTGCAGTTGTCAACGTGCCTGCCCTACCGCTGGCCCGTCCCTCCTTTGTCCGTCCTGCCTGCCGTCCAAGACTGTGGGAATCTGTTACCCTTTCTCTCGCCAAACAAATACGAAATAACTTTTGTGCTGAACTACAAAGGGGGAGCGGAGGAGGGGCGACAGGGGGGCGGCGTGGTGTGGTTGGGGTAGCCAAGCAACTGCAGAGCACACAATGCCCACAAGAGCCAGAGCTGGAGACCGGGGACGGCGACCAACCACAGCGCCAGTCAAAGCCCGCGACTGCGAACTGCGACTTGGACTTGCAACTTGCAACTTGCCAACACTTTCCCGTTGCCAGTTGCAAGTTGCCAGTTGCCAGTTGCCAGTGGAGCTGCAGCTTGGTGCCGTGTCAGGTGCATTTGCAGCTAGCCATTGTTTTTCAGGCGCGCCCCCGCAGCAGCGCGGTGGCGCGGCAGCGCAGCCAACGGCAATGGCATCCAAAAGGGTGAGCTGCCAACATTTGGGTGAAGGTTGGGCAGCCACTGAGGGGGCGCCGGGGAATCGGCTAGAGGAGGGGCGGCGGGCGGGTGGCTCATTCAAGTCGCGGACTGAGATGAACGTGTTGTTCGGATTATCCGTGAGATAATTTCTTTTGCTGCTGCTGCTGCTTCTTTTTTATAATACCCTGTACCAATGGTAAATGGCTGAAAAGGGTATGATGGTTTTATGCCAATGCATGTAACAGGCAAGCTAATAAAGCTTGTATATAATTTCTTGTTCGGGACTGTAAAAGTTAGGAGAATGGCAATATTAAACGTCTTTTTTCTTATACTAGACGCCGAACAAGCTTATAATATCGATAAATATCGATTTTGGGACACCGTTTTTGAGGCATAACTCGAGAACTACAAGAGCTAGATACGTCTATCAGGGCATGTAGGTTCTCGTAGAGCATATAGAATTTAAGAATATTTCACATATTAGATACCTGCCCGCATCTCCCCCCAAATGCATTTCTCAAGGCCCTAGTATGCACACAGTTTTGCATAACATATTCAATCTGTAAAAAATTCAAAAAGATCGGACTCTAAGCACCGAAGTTAAGCAAGAACACATTTGCCTTACAGAGTGGAAAGGTGAAGATATAAAGACATATGTGCTTAGAAGGAAGCGGGACAGGGCACAGGGTATCCCGCAGTCGTGCACTCCCGACTGCAGCACGCTGAATAGGTTTTTTTTTTATTTTTTGGTCTATTGTGGGTACAAAACTGTCTTGTTCGCATTTGCCGCCTGTCAACGCTTGGACTTGGCTAAGCAGCGCCCCCGCCAGTCGTCCCGCCCGACTATTGCACTGTGTAACTGTGAATGCTCTATTATATGTGTGTGTGTGTGTGTGTCATGTGCAGGCCATTGCCATTATTCCTAATTTCGTTTTAAATCAGATCTCCCAGCGAGTGGCTGCTGCTGCGGCTGCTGCACGGGTTCCGACGTCGACGGCGACGGCGACGTCAACGCCAACGCCGCCTACTAAGCCGCTTGACATTCCTATTGCCTGTAACCCTCTCCCTCTCTCCAACACCACCCCCACCCACCTTGTCTCTGTCTCCCTCTCTCTCTCTCTCTCTCTCTCTCCCGCTGTTTGTTGGCCCACTGCAATCTTTATCGTTTCGGGCCAAGCGCCGCCAGTCTTTAGCTTCAGTTTTGGGCCAGCGGCTAAAGGCCAAAATTGTCCAAGCTCTGCAGCCAAAGCTGGCACAGATCAGGCCAGGGCAGGTTAGGGCCATTGTGTATGGTTTTTTTTGTTTTGTCTTTTCGGGATTTGCAGCTTATGCTAGCCAGCAGCAGCAGCATCAGCAACAATTGCCTCCGTTTCGTAGTTGCTGCCGTTTTATTTTCTATTTGTTATGGCTTTTCTCTTAATTTGAGGTCGTGAGAATCATGGCTAATTAATTGACTCGCTGACTGACACACACACACACACACACACTCGCACACACAGAGAGAGAGACACACACACACACACAGGCATGTGCATATGCCTGTCGCATTGCTGGACAATTAGGCAGCAGCTTTGAGGACCTTAACCAACCGCAACTTGAACTAATTTTAGCTACTCGACTTTCAGCTTTGCAAATTTCCACCAACATTATACGATATTATATTGGTCTTATTGTACTAAGGACTATTAAGCTTATATAAAGATCTTTTTATCTGATTTCGAGTCGAAGCAATCAAATTAGATAAGTTCAGATTAACATACAGGTTTCGAATCCCAGACATGCCTCAAATGTTGTAGAACAAGGTAAAATCGAAACATTAGTATTTGAAAAAAATAATATTTTATATATATTATATTAGTGGTCAAATTTACCCTTGAATAAAGAGAAGTTAATATTTTAGAACTATTTCCCAAAAAAAAAAAAAAATTTTTTTACAAAATATTAGGAATATATTTTAGAAAGATATTTTTACTAAAAAACAGTGCGAATCTCCTCAGACACCTTACTTTTTGGAGGGGAGGCTGTTAGAAGTAATTTTGTATACATTAGATGGCAACTCGTTGCGAAGAAAACATTTTATTAGACAAAATAATTAATGCAATTTCCACTTAAATGGATAATTCAGCTTGTGTTTAAATCAAATCCTTAAGAAGAATTTTTAGTCTCAGGCATAATAATAATCTAAGAAAAGTCCTTAAACATGGCAAGTAGTTTTCATTGGCTGATACCTGGAAAAACATTAGCTCAGAGCTTGGAAAACTAATAAGAAAAGAATTTGCTTAATAAAAAGTTAAGTGAGTATTCTTAATATTTGCTCAGCTTGAAATGCAAATTTTCATTCATATTTCTAAATAAATAAAGCATTTTCTTAAGATCTATAACAACTCTTCAACACAGCTTCAAGAAGTTTTAAATATATATTTTAAATACATATTCAAAAAAATAGTAATAATAAATAATCAATTAGGATTTTTGTCATAAATTCAATTGGGAAACTTTCAAGTAATAATCATAAAAATAAATAAATAATAATAGGGAAAGCAAATGGAATTGAAAAAATTCCGCAACTTTTTTGAATTCAGAAATATTTGCTATGAAAATGATATGAATATTAATTTTAGTCTAAAGCTTGTTGCAGTTGCACATGCAACGAATGTGGACAAATTATGTTAATATTGATAGAGCATCAAATGCAAATAGCAGAAGAACAAGCAGAAGCAGGGCAAAAACAATTGGGCAAATGCTAAAATTCTCAGATTGTTTTAGCTGAGTGGAGCAGTGAAATGGCGAGAAGAAAGCGACGAATTGTTGCTGTTGCTGCTGCTGTTGCTGCTGCTGTTGCTGCTGTTGTTGCCCTTTCGTGTTGCCGCTTCCGCATCGATTTTCACATTGGCCACTGCTGCAGTTGCAGTTGCTGCTGCTGCTGCTGCTGCAGTTGCTGCTTTGTTGTCTCTTCCTTAAGTTCATTACAATTTATTTTTATGTGTAATGCAATTATTGTTGTTGCAGTTGCCGTTGCTGTTGCCGCTACATTTGTTGTTGTTGTTGTTGTTTTTGTGTTTAATGTTTATTCGCGCTACTTGGCGGGGGCGTTTGCGGCAGCAGCCAGCAGGGGCATTCGGTGGGGTGGGCTGGGGAGGGGGCACCAGGTTATTCAGCGAGGTCTTTGTTACACTCTCGGACATGACAACGGAGGCACGACCACGACACGTTGCGAATTTGCCACGAATGTTGTTGCTGCTGCTGTTGCTGCTGCCACTTCTGCCTGCCGCGCAGCAGCAGCAGCAGCAGCAGCAGCTTGGCTGGCGGGCAGTGGGCGGTGGGTTGACCTGCCGTTGCACCAAATACAAGTATGTGTATAAGCACACACCAACACACACACACACACACACACACACACAGAGTCACACATCTGGCGCTGCAGATCGCGCGATTTCTTAATATGAGAATATTCCCACCATTGTCTTTGGGCTGGCCTGGTCTGCTGTGCTCAGCTCCGTGCCCGGCCAGCTCTGCCCTGGCGCTGGGGTGAGTGACTCGACGAGGAGTGACGGCGACAAACCGACGACGTCAATGTCCACTCCAGCCCATCCTCAGGCGCTGCTGCTGCTGCTGCTGCTGCTGCTGCTGCTGCTGCTCCCACTGCCCAGCGGTTTCGATTGCATGTGAGCTGGCCATGCCTCCACTCTGTGGCCCATTTAGCACTCGCGCAACCCACGAGCGCCGTTTTGAATGTGTCTGCCAGTTGCAGTTGTGGCTGGTGTTGCTGGTGTTGCTGGTGTTGGTGTGTGGTTTGGCGCTGCTTTAATTCCAGTTATGCGAACTTCACTTCTTTTGTTTTTGCACTCGTAAACAGTGCAAATTCCCGAGCGCATTCACATGACTGCAACTTGCAACGGCAGCAGCAGCAGCAGCAGCAGCAGCAGCAGCGGTCGCATTGGCCCTTTTGGTTGGGGGCCTCTGGAGGTCATTACTGGTCACTGGCAGCTGGCAGCTGGCAGCTGGCACCTGGTGAACGGTTCCCGTTGCACCTTCTCGCGTGCCACACGTGGCCAGCAGCAACGGCAACGGATTCGTCAGGTTGTTCTCACCATTTGCTCTTGTCTCTAGCTAATTTATTTGCATTTGCCGCTCTTGTTTTTTACCTCCGCTAATTAATAATTTATACTCTCCATCTCACTCTCAATCTCTCCCTCTCTCTCTCTCTCTCTTTTGTTTTGCAGGTGAGTCTAACGGTTAACGGCACCGCAAGGTGCGTTTTGGGAGCAGGCATTAAAACTAAACTCCCACCACATGCAATTAACTAGACAACACTACAAAACGGGTAAATAGTTTCCAACAAAGGTAGGAAAAAGCCTAAGATTTGGCTAGAAAGTCTTTGAAGCATGATCTGTGATCAGTGACAGAATCTAAAAGATAGTATAATACTTGATCAGCGATCAGTGCAGATCATTTTCAAAGATGATAAAACCCTTTGTGATCTTATCAATTGGTAAATAAATCTTTGAACAGGCTTGAAGACTTGATCAGTGTTCAGTAATGATAAGCGATCTTCAAGTTGAAAAGCTTCTGATCTTTGCAGATAATAAAATTGCAGTCAATTATCTTTTAGGAACTGATCACTGATCAGTTTGGTAATCTAACTGGACTTCACTTCAGCGTTGAATCTTATTGATTCTCTCCTTTGTGAATGGTTAATCGTTAGATATTTTACCTGTAGAGATCGTTGAGAAAGTATATTCGCAGAAGAGGCATACTTCTTTCTACTGGAGCTTAGATCCTGGCAATGCTCTTCCATCTCAAATATAAATGATCGATGCTTTGCTGTTTCTATAAAGATGATCTTCTTTAGTTTTGAACTTTAGATCTTTACTTTGTGATCTTACGGTCCCTTTTCTTTCTCTGCCTCTTTTAAGAAGATCTCTTACTAATTGATCGATGGATTAATAATATATTCAGCCAATTGATCGTAAGACTATATAAGTTTAAGATCGATGATCTACACTTAAACTGGTATATATCCGATAGATATTTAGGCCGAAATCCCATTTCTATATCCAATATGTTCATATTTGCAAAGCCCTGGCGATCACAATTGCCCGCGATCAGTCGATTGTATAAATCTAAGCCACACTGCATATAATAGACACCTGCAAAACGAACGAACAATTGATCAGCCAGAGATTAACAAAGATTTTCCCACAATTTTCCAGCAAAATGCCCGAAAATTTGTTGCTCTTTGCTGTCGCATTGCAGGAACAAGTCTAAAATTTCATTATCGTGCACTTGTGTGTGTCTGGCTGTGTGCGTGTGTGTGTGTGTGTGAGTGTGCGAAACTGAGTGCCCCCCACTCCTAGCCGTACCGCTGCTTATCCCATTACAACAAGCGCATCTGTGAAGGCTGCACAGGATACGCGAGGGGTCCGGCTCTGGGTCCGGGAGGATGCTGCTGCGTCTTCATCTCGGTCTCCGTCTCCGTCTCCTGCCACTTGTTGTCAGCCTCATGTTTCAGTTCGAGCCCAGACAAAAGCGCTGCTGGGCAAATCGATCGAGCCTCGAGCAAGGACATTGTCCTTGTGCGCGCTACTTGAGTCGAGGACAGCCCGCAGCTACAGGTGCCGCCTCGCCTGCCGTGTCTCTCTACTCCACTTCTCTGCTCTCCTCACCGATTAGCCGCTGCCGCTGCGTCCAACGCGAAAAACAGTTCGCAAAAAAAAAAAATGTATGTAAGGAAAATTGTTGTTGTCATGGGAAAATTGTGCAGGTGCAGCTGCTGGCTGCTGGCTCCAGGCTCTGCCCCTCATCCTGAATGTCCTGCATATGAAAATCGCTGCACTACATCTCGCCCGGGCGGTAATTGAATTGATCGTGATTTGCCATTGTTGCCGCTGCGGCCCCGAATGAGGATGCAGATGCAGTTGGCGATTGTTGTTCTTGCTCTTGTTGTTTTTGTAATTGCCTACCTGGTGCTGCCTCTGCCGCTGCCTCTGCTGCTGCCTCTGCTGCTGCCTCTGCCGCTGCCCCTGCCTCTGACGGGGGCAGTTTGTAGCGAAATCGCCGATTGCCAGGACAATGACAATGCGCATTTGCTGCTGCTGCTGCTGCCTTTGGCATATTTGCAACGTGTCATCCGTGAGTTTCGATGCTTGAGAACATTTTTCGGGCTCTTACTTTTTGCTGATGCTGCCCCTGAGCCTGTTCCTGCCCCAGCTCTGCTTCTTCTTTTTCTTTCAAATTTTTTTTTTATATTGCCAGCGAATGTTTTTTGGTGCGTGAGAAAAAGGATTAAGGATTGTCCTCTAGGTGTCTAACAAAGGCGCATCCGAAAGAGGTGTGTGTGCGTGTGTGTGTGTGTGTGTGTGTGTGTGTGTGTGTGTGTGTGTGTGTGTGCGTCTGATAGGAGCAGCTGAAGTTAGCACACACTCATGTGCATTAGTGTGTGTCTAAACTAATGAAATATTAGCAATATGTGCGAAACCCGTGTGAAATATATTCTGGAATTGATCTAGAGTCAAAACACAGAGTGTAGCTGAGCGTGTTACATTTTGTAGGGTATTATCATTTTATCATGAAACGTGTTACTCATCTTCTATGAGTCTACTACCATATAGAGTATATACATAGATATATATATATATATATAGCTGAACAGTCGATATATCCTGATAACACTTGGCATAGGTTCGCTTCGCTGTTGCCGGATCGGACCCCTATATCATAAAAAACCTTTCTTACTCTTCAACCTAAAGTGTTAACAGTATCTCAGCTGCATCGGACTGCTAGATCATACAGTTCTATAGGTACAAACGGTCGAAAAAAAAGAGTTGTTTGCTTATCGTGATATCCTGATCAAACTCAGCTATAAGGAGCTTCAATATTCTCTTAACACATCTTCAAAAAATGAATTTCATATCGGATTACTATATAATATTGCTCACATAGGAATACTTGGCATATATTGGCATAAAATATATGCATCAAATGAAATGTCTTCCTCTCTGTAGAGATTTATAAAGATCATTCGTAGAATCAATTAAATCAGCACTAAAGCCTGAGAATGACCAGCTCACAATCTGGTCGGGCTTTTGCGTGGCATTCGAATGTTAATCAGGAGAATCAATTGCCAAATGTCAACCGGGCAGGCTTGGGCCTGGCTCCTCGTTGGACACGACGCGCCCCACTACTGCCCACTCGCTGGGGGCAACTGCTGCCACGTTCTGCTGGCCAGCGATAAGCATCAAGTTCTCACGAACTTTTATTGTCCTACTCGGCAGCAGTTGGAGCTGGAGTCGAGTCTGAGGCTGGAGTTGAAGCTGGGCGCCGCAATTGCACGAGCGGCAACGCGAGCAGCATTTGCTCTTGGGCTGGCAATTAATGGGCCCAATGCCGATGACAATTTGAAATATTTATAAGCAAAACTTGAGCTAAACATTTGCCAGTCGAGCGTGAAATATGAGCAGGCGACACGCCCTGTAAAAAAGGCACCCAAATAAAAACCGAACTAACCCAGTTCCAAAAATATAACATAAAACGTTGCCCGGAAGCGTGGCTGACGCATCAGCAAACAGCTTGGCAGACAGTCATTCAGTCATTCAGTCAGTCAATCATATCGCTTGGTGTTGCCACCTTGGACTCCAAATTTGGCTGTGTTCTGACCCAATTAACCGACTGCCTCCGCGAGGGCCGCTCGTGGGAGCTGATAAGCGTTTGTTTTACAATTCAAGGCGCATGCGCAGCCCGTGGCTAAAAAACAAGAGAGAGAGAGAGAGAGAGAGAGAGAGCTCTTGTTGCCACATAGATGCGGGACATGTGGAAATCCAAAACCTAATTAAATTGTAAAATAAAATTAGCTAAATTCATGGAAGGAAATGTAACCCTTTGGCAGCCCGCATCGCAACAGTCCATGACATAATATATAATGCACTCGGAATGCATTCACAAATGCCTCGCCATTCGTTGCGCAGATGCGTTTCGATAAATCGACAGTTGCCAAATCAATTTGATTAATGATCAATTTCGGGCTTTTGTCAATCTGGTTCAATTCTCATGTCGCAATGGGGTAAGGTAATAAACATTTATCGATAGGTTTTAGTATGCTGAATGCCATTTGTATCTCGTTTACATAGTTAATCGATAAGTGTATCGATAATATACTGCTTGCCAAATGCTTGCTTTTCGATAATTCCAGTGCAATAAGATTCGATTTATCGATTTCAACTGTAATTTTCTCTTTATTTTTATCCATTTAGCTTTGTTAGTCGATAAATGTATCGAATGCTGACAATTGCTTGCCTAAGCGACAAGCTGTCCGATTGATGCATAACTTATCGATAAGCAGACACCAATTCTTAGCCCAAGCTAATCGATAGTTCCATATGTTTCTGTTCTTGATGCTATCCATTATTGTTTATAAACGCATTTAGTATTTATCTTTTATTTGTATCGCATCGATTAATTAAAACTTCCTTTTTATGGCTTGGCCCAGACCCGTTTAGTTGTGTGTCGCCTGCCTCGTAGACCTACTGCCACGCCCACCTTCGAGTTGCCAACAGCTGCGGGCACTTGTTGACAACACTTGTGCGATCTGCACTCGATTGGCATCAGTTTTTGTGGTCGTTTACCCGAGCCCAATTTATGATTGCGCGCACAGCATCAAAACAGAGAGTGTGTGCGTATGTGTGTGTGTGTCCGTGTGTTGTGACTAGTTGCACTCACCCTCGCACTGGTCCCTGCTGCTACTGTTGTGGGCGTAGCTATTGTTTGCCGGCATGTCCTTAATGTCAGCGCCGTTGTCCTGGCCGCTGGTCAGCGACAAGTTGCGCCCACAATGGGGCACGGTTTTGATCCTGGCCGTGTGTCCTGCGTGTGTGCGTCCGTGTGTGTGTGTGTGTATGTCCTTGTTTATTGTTGCTTTGTGCTAGTTGTTGCTTTTATTGCGTGTAAATCCTTGTAGGCCCAGGGACTCGCCCATTCGATGCCCATTAGGGCAGGTAAAGGCGGCGACTAAACAGATTTATGGCAAATATTTAGTTGATTCGATCGGCATTACACACCGTTGTTGCTGTGCGTGTTCCATTCCAGGCGTTCCGCAACGCGCTCGAACGATAACTAATCGAAAATGCAGCCCACGTACCGCGCGCGCCCCAAAAAATAAAAACAGGCAGAAAGATAAAAAATATGTTTTAAGCCGATTCTCGAACGGGTTAGGCAAGGCGGCAGCGCAGGGGCACGTCCACAGGCCGCAGATGCAGATGAAGATGTGTCGCTTGAGTAATTGTTGTGCCCCCCTCCTCTTTGCCAGGCCCCCCTCCTCTGCCCAGCTTATTTTTCCATTTTCATTTTCGTTCTTGCGGCGCGCCAACAAAAGGCGGCAGCGTTGAAGAAAGTTTTGTGTCTCTTTTTTGTTGGAGAGTGGCCGTGCAGGCGGAGGGAGGCGTTGACAGAGGGCGAGGGGCGAGGGGCAAGGGCTGCTGCCTGTTGGACATGTGCAGCTTGCGGCTTTGTTGCCGTTTGCCTGGCCAGTTGCACAATCTGCGTGTCAATGCGTCGCGTCTTGATCCCATCAGCAGCCACGACGCTCCCAAGAGACCAACGCAACCAAACCCAATCTCTCTCCGTGTGTGTGTGTGTGTGCGTGTGTGCGGGTGTGCGATCGTTTGGCATGTCCAAAACACTGGACGCTGCTTAACGTGCAGCTATTTGGGCACTTTGTCTCCGTCCAACTCCATCCGAGCTATCTGTGTGCTCGCATCTTTGTATCTGCATCTGTATCTGTATCTGTATCTGTCTCTGTCTCTGTATCTGTATCTTTAACTGTAGCTGTAGCTGTATCGGTGCGTGTTTTGTATCTGATTGTTAGCTCGTCTGCGTCTTCAGCTCTCTATCTGGCTGCTTTGTTTCTTCGGTCCCATACGTGCGCTACAGTTGTCCGGTGTGTCCGACCTGTGTCCACGTCCAATGACAACATTTCATCATCGTCATCATCTTCGTTCGCCTGCTCATGATGATCTGCTTTTTGGTGCCGCATATAAAGCGAACGCAGCACCTACAACAATAATTGTCAAAAACACATTTGACGAGCTCTGAATGCGCCTCGGACTCGGACAGGGTCAGGGACTCGAACTCGAACTCGAACTCGAGCTCGGACACGAGAATCAAGGAGCGAGAATCGAGATGGTAGACTCCCTCGCCGCTGGTTATTATGCATGAGACTCAGTTACGACTATGACACGTTTATTATTTATTTTCTCCCTCTCATTTATTGTTGCTGTTGTCGCTGGGAATTAGCAAAGCGACAAGCACTTCAAGAGGAGAAAAACACATATGCACATCGATTTATGTAGGTGTGCATGTGTGCATATGGGAAAACTGATTGATACGCCCGATTATGAGGACAGCAACTCGAGTTCTTTAGTTCTTGAGTCCTGGACAGGTCAAGCCGGAGAGATCTAAGAGCTAACCCAACGTACAGCAATATGCAATGTTCGGTATTGAAGATAAGTTACAATTGATATTGAAAGCAACTGGAGGAATGCAACATTCGAAAGTCTTTCATGGATTCAGATCATGAGAATCTTTGAATTCTAGGCTTTGGTAATGGTATATGGTCAATATATGACATGGTATATGAGCAGGAAGCTTAGAGTTCGAGCCCCCGAAAGCATGAAGGACCGAATGTGCCATGTTTTCTTTAACGTTTCGATTTCTTCGACTTTTTCAACAGTTTTCTACTTTCTCTTTTTTTCGCTGATCTTTCGAGTTCCTGCCCAAGAACCGTTACATTTTCAAATATTTATTTTTTATGGACCTGTTTTTTTTTTTGTTTTTAATTTCATGCATATCTCAAATTCCCATTGTTTGTTCGTTTTTTTTTTCGTGGTGTATTTTTTCACCCAGTTTTTCCTGTTGCCAATTCGTGGCTGTTCTTGGGATCTTTTTCTGGGCCAACGCCAAAATGCGCAGCATTTCGGATTTGTATCTACAACACGCAACGGTAAACCAGCCCAGAAATTATGCAAAAAACCAAGAAAAAAATCCTATAAAAAAAATAGAGAAAGAAAAGGAAGAGTTAGGGCACACACATCCTTTTGGATAACCCGTTTCGAGTCGTCATAAATTTTCCGTTAAAAACGAATGCATTTTTTTTGGTACATTATACTCGGGATTTGCTCATTTAAACGAAAACTGTTCGAAATAAAAATTGAATATCAGCCCGAAAGGAAGAAATGAGTTGTGCATAGGGAAAACGTAGGCCCACAAAGAACCGGAGACGACAATTGCCCTTGTCTCGGCTGCTGGCCGCATGGCTGGGACGCATTGTGCCCGACTCTGCTCCTGTCAGGATGTGCGTATGTGTATGAGGTTTTTTTTTCCTTACATTTTTTTTTGGCTGTTCTTTATCGCGCTTTGCACCCAGGCAGCAGGCAGCAGGCAGCAGCTTCTTTTGCTTCTTGTTTTTATCATTGTTGAATTGAATTAAAAAAGCGACGGTAATCAATGCGCAGGGACAAGTCGCGCACAGCCGGCGAGGGTCCTGGTTCGGCTGCTGGGTCGTCCTGCCTAAATCAAATGCAAAACCTTGTCTGCCTCACATGTGACAACGGCTACCCACCCTGCCCCGGCCCCGGCCCCTACCCCCACCCCTTCGCCCTGCCTGATTCCCCTGCATATTTCATATCTTGGGAAAATCTTGGCCACCACCCAAGGAACCCAACGACTGACAGTCACAAAAAACCCAAAAAAAAAACAAAACAATAAGAAGCAGCTCACGGAGCATAAAAAAAACACACACACACACAACAAGGACACACACACACACACACACACACACACACATACGCGCGCATAAAAAATTAATATCAAAAAAAAAATTTGCATAGAAAAAAAATGCCGTTACACACACAAACACACGCACGCACACACAAGACGCTGGGTAAGCAGGACATCAGAGGGTTGGGGCACACGGCCTGGGCCTACCTGGGCAGGACACACGGCGGCACAAAGCAATTGGCAAGGCAGCAAGAAGAAGAAAAAAAAAACAAAATAGTAAACGTCGATCCACAAGCGGCACCCTCGGGGCACACACACACGCACACACACGAAATTATCGCAGGGTTGCAAATCTGCGCGCAAAAAAATCTTCAAGGAAAACGGCAAAAGAAAAACTAAAGGAAGAAAAAAACGCAGGCGTCGATCAGCAAATTGCATAAAAAATTGCAAGACTGCAGGCAGCGTGCCCCTGCCCCTGCCCCTGCCCCGTGCCCCTGCCCCTTGCCTACGGCACATAGCATGTAGCTTAAACCTTACCCTAGACGCATTTCCCTTGCCCCCGGCCCCTTGCCATTTCCCATTTCCATTTCGCATTCCGTTGAATGGCGTTTGATTAAGCGCACAAAGCAGGGACACGTTTTTTGTGCCTGTGCCTGTGTGTGTGTGTGTGTGTGTTTTTTTTTTGTGCTATATTGCGAGGACATTAGCAGCATCCTTTTACACGCAAGACGTGACCGTGGCCTACCCCTAGCCAAGCGCTCGGCGCCTGCGCAGCCGTCTCCTGGGCCAAGGCGATTGCAAGAAATGCGCGCGCAAAAAAAATATCTTACCCCCCGAAAAGGATTAAACTATAGTTATAAAAAAAAACACACACGCACACGCACACACACATGCACACTCGCACAGCAGCAGCAACAACTGTTAACGGAATTCAATGGAAAAGTATTACGGCATCCGCTGCCCGCGCCAGCTGTGCGTCCCGCTCGCACTCTCAAGCCTCGCCGGGCATCATCTATTCTTAGACCTAGATCCCATTCTGTGCCAAGGAGTCGGGGCTAACGGGGCTACGTATATTTCGGGGCTGGCCGCCACGCTTATTGCGCAGCTTCCACATGGACCAAGCGCAAAATCTCTCTCTTCAACACTCTCTCGCTCTCTCTCTCTCTCTCTCGCTGTCGCTCTCTCGCTCTCTCTTGCTGAGCTGAGCACATGCCTCGCACACTGCGCAGAGGGCAACAAACTACGTTGGATGCGCAATGCAAGGATTCCAGCTATAACAAAGATGTTTCCAGCCAAGTGGAACGCGCACTGGAATGGGGCTACGATTATGTCAAAGGAGTGTATTAGAGTGTATTTCTCCGCACAACAACAACAAGAACAACAAGAACAAGAAGAAGAAGACAGACTCTGAGACAGCATGCTGGATCTTGAGTTACAGCTGGATAACTTAAGGATTATAATAGATCACATGGCTTGGGTGTGCTAGTTAGTTGGATTATGACCAAATGCTGGCGGGTACCAAGCTTCATAAGGATCTAGGCTGGTTTTTTAAATAAAGCATTGCTTTACAGGGGCTACAAATTGGGAAAGCCTAATGCAGAAATTGGTATTGTCTTAAATAAAAGTTCCTTTAAGGCTTATAAATCTATCTTTAAATATTACCTATCAATTTGTTATATATGGAAGAGTCTATTTGTGAGTTATTTAGTTCGATCAAGCTCTATTTTGATATTACAATATTCCCAGAATGCGCACTAAAAAGCTTTTCTGAACAATTGGTGGTTTGGCTCGTGGTTCGAACCAGCTTCCCGCCATTCTGTGGATTCTTCAAAGTTGTTTTCCACATGCACGAGTCCAGGTTTTGGTTAGGTTCTTGCTTAAACTTTGATCAGATGAACCTGAAGTCCGCTCCAAAAAACCCTTCTAATATACTCCATAGCCTGGCTCTGGCTCAAAAGTTGTTTATTTTGAGCCAAACCCATTTTCGTGATTTAGTTCGGCTTATGACTCGGCTTGTTTTTGTGCAACTCGTTTGATTTTGGGTTCGGCTTGGTGTAAAAAACCAAATTGAATCTCGACCTCGAAACGGTTCGGTTCAAAATGGTTTTGAAAAGTTTCGCTTCTTTATGGGCTTCCGATATTGGGGAAATTGTTAAGGTAGGTTTTGAGTAACGAGACTCTGGAGTTAACAGGCATTCATATAGCCTACATTCAGATCTGGGCAGATCTCGGAAGCAGCTCTCAGCCTGTTGCCTGCAGATCTCCTGCTCCTGCTGCTGCCCCTGCTGCTGCCCCTGCTCCTGCTCCTGCCTGGTTATCATTAGCTGCTTGCAGCTTCTGGTTGTTGTTGTAACAACTCAATTTGCTGGACTGGCAAGGGGAGGAGGGGGCCGCGGAAGGAGCGCCAAACAATGCGAGCGACGTCGGCAGCGAACGTTGGCAGCGGCAGCGCTGGCCAAGGGAGCAGAGCCGCAGAGTCGCAGAGTCCAAAGATGTTTTCATCCCCCTTTTTCTTAGTCGACGTCCACTCGCACACACACATACACACGCATACACATGCGTGTGAGTAGTGCGAGCGAGAGGCAAGCAGCAACTACCCCGCATGTGTGTGTGTGCGTGTGTGTATGCACACACGTTTTTTTTCTGCTGTTGTTGTATTTTTTTCTCGTGTGTGCTGCGCTGCTGTCCCGCACACGGACCGAGGGCAACCGCCGGCCGCACACACACGCACACACACGCACACTCGTGCAGCGCAGTCGGCGTCAGCGGCGACTGCACAGCCTCAGCCCAGACACGCACACTGAGAGCGAGTTGGCGAGACAGAGAGACAGGCAGAGAGAGAGAGAGAAAGAGAGGCAGGGGCAGGACCGTAGACGACCGGCGACCGGCGACGACCGTCACAGGAAGACTTTCGATTGTCAGTCCACGTGAAGTCTCTGTGGGGTCAACAACACACGCGCTCTGCCCGTACAGACCAGGACGCGCTCAAGATCCTGTGTGGCTAAACGAAGCGAACAAATTTACGAAAATCCAACAAAAAATATACAAAAAACCCAATTCGAAAAACTTAACCGTTGCACGCGTGCCCAAGCAAAAAGTGCGAGAGTTTCTTCGAAAAGTTAAAGAACACTTTTTTTTTTCTTCTGTTATTTTTGTCGAGGACCCCGCACACAGCGCAGGACAATTGGATTACCTACGATCGTGTGTGCAACGCGGTGCCTTGCTAGGAACTATAAATAAATAAATCTAGTTTTTTAAACTTTTTTTTTTGCAACAAAAAACAACATTGTGATGTGCTAAAAGAAAAGAAAACAAAAAACAGCTCAAAAACTATTTTTTTTTAAATGCCCAAGTGAAAAGTAAAAAAACAAAAACATAAAAAATGTACAACAAAATGCTGTCGATCAGTGAGGATCATGGATTCCGTTCGCTGAGCCGTAAGTGTACCAAAAACTTTGGAGTCAAAAAACCACCAAAAAAAAAAAAAAAAAAAGGAAAAACAAACCTATTGGCAGTGGGCGGGCGTGGTGGGGGTGTCGCTTATTAATGTCGCAATGTTGGGGCGGGAGATAGACGATCTTGAAAGATAGTTTGCAGCATTTCTGAGAATTCTTCACCTTTCCGGTTGTTCGGCTCTTCTGCCTGTTGTCGCTTTAATCATTCGCCGTCTCTTCCACATTGGGAGACACCGCACAGCAACAATAAAGGGAAATTGTGTGTGTGTGTGTGTGTGTGTGTGTGTGCCAAGCTGCCCTCTTTTAATTTTTTTCTTACTTGGTTTTTTTTTTTTTTTTTTGATAAGCGCCTGTTACCCAGAACAGCACAACAACAAGAAGAAGAACAAGCACGCCCGCACCCACACAATCTGAGATACATTTATGTGTACCCAGGTCTTATATGGCAGAGACCCAACCTATCTACCTACCCTATACTATATCTGTGGGGCACCTATATAGATCGCGCCTATTTACATATGCCATGTCCGTTGTTGTCTTCTTCTTCTTCTTCTTCATGTTGCTGTTGTTGTTGTTGCCGTTGACTTTTCGGGTGAATATAAAGCAAACGGCGCGCCGCGCGCGTCTCACCACAAAATGCAAACACAAATACAAATACAAATATTTTAGCGACCTGAAAAATGAAAAGTAAAACTTCACATTACAACATTGTCGCAAACAACAACAACAACAACTTTGTGTTATCACCTACAATAGCTACGCTTCATGCCACTAGGCAAACAGCGGGCCTGCCTTTTGGACTTGGCCGCCGACAGTTGGCAGAAAGCCTTCATCGGATCGCGCTGCCACGCCCACCGCCAAACAGGGTTTCCCACCAAAAGCCCTGCAGCAGGCCAAAGCAAATGCTGCAGCTAGCTTTTTGATGGCTGTTATCGATCAAGTTATCGAATAGCTATCGCTGGCAGGCGATGGTCAGTCTGCGATTAACCTAAGCAATTTATAAGCTCTCACTTAAAAGCTTAAGCTCGATAAGCATTTGCCGCTGCTATCGGCCCTTTTTATGGCTGTTATCGATAAAGTTATCGAAAAGCTATCGTTGGCAAAGTCCCGTTCAAGCTCAAATCCGCGTGCAATTATTTAAAGCACACTTTCGATACCAATTGCCATGCAAATCATTTACTGCCGTCGATTATAGATGCAATCGCTTATCGATTATCTATCGATATAAAGCAAACGCTTTTTTGCCCATATAATACGACTTTTTCCTGAAATCCCTGTCCTAGATTTCCTTAATCTATGTTTCATTTTGCCTTAAATTGTTATTTTCTTTCGAATTGACCAACCTGTTTTTGATCGATATATTTTTATCGATAACTGGCCTTTGGCCTGCATTTCAAATGTAACTGAAATAAATTTCTCTGGCCTCTCGCTGCCTTGTGCTCATTTCCCTTCTACTTATCAGCACAGTTGGCGTTGTCAACCGTTGCCCCCGATTGCCCCCCCTACACTTCCTCCCTTACCATACTATATATAATATATGTATATATATATATATATATATATATACATCTATATAGACCACAGTCCTCACGCGTTGTGTGTGTCCAGCTTTTGGCTTGACACGGCGGCATTTTTCTGTTTTGCCTCGAAATGCACACACACACACACACGCACACACATTGTTCAATTTGTTGTTGTTGTTATTGCTATGCATATAGAGCACATAATATTAATATATATAGTGTGCATGTGTGTGTATGTCCGTGTGTGTGTGAGTGTGTGTGTGACCACATTTAATGCTCGCTTCCAGGCCGCCTATATTTGCATATGGCTCATTCACTCAACCTCAACCTGGCGGACTGTTTGTTTGTCCAGATACAAACACACACACACACACACACACACACACACACACACACATGCACACACACTCACCGCTGGAGTGCTGTTGGGGTTAGGGCTGGGGGCGCGGGGTGTTGTTTGAAGGCGGGCGGCACATGCGGGTGTTATCAGCAGTCAGCGCTTGGCTTTTGGCTAACCGCTGCCGCTGCCGCTGCCCGCCCCCTTCCACCCCCCCTGCGTTGCCCTTGGACTATGCCAGGGGCACCTGGCCACCAGCAGCAGCAGCAGCAGCAGCGCTCCAGGAACGTTGTGGGTGGCTGGAGGGGGGTGAGGGTGGTTGCTCAGTGCCAGGTAAAAACAAGGCAGGCAAATAAAACCAAATTTGTATGCTAAAACACTTTGCGACGACGACGACGACGACGCGTCGCTGGCCGCCAGCCTGCTGATAAGACGCCCACACACAAATGGCTGGAGGAAGCGGCGCGGAGTGGGCCGAGGAGCTGCCATGAGTGTGTGTGCGTGTGTGTGTGTGTGTTTGTTGTAGTTTCAGCTGCTCAAAAAAAAAAAAAGAAATAAAAGAAACACCTTTAGCTGCTCTGCCTGCTGCCTGTTGCCTCTGCTGCCTGCTGGTTATCCACGTAATTTGTTTAAACAAATTACGGCGACCGCTTGCCGCTCCCCACACCTCCCCACCCCACCCTACTCCACTTCACTCCACAGCGCCTGGTCTGACTTTTCAGCTGCCTGACGTCGCTTTGTCACTGTCAAGCTGTGTGTGTGTGTGTGTGCGTGTGTGTGTGTCCACTACCAACACACACACACACACACTCACCTTTGTGGGGGCGTATGTGTGTGTGTGTTATCGCGACAGCAACGAAAAATTTCGAATTTGTTTAACCTTTTTTTTTTCCCGCCGTTGTCAGTTTTTTTCTTTTTGTTTTTTAGTTAACTTTTGAAATGAGCTCAAAAGGCAGCCCTGTTGGCCAAAAAAAAAAAAATAAAACCAACAACAACAAGAACAACAACAACAATGGCAACAATAACAATAAAAAGCAACAATAAGACAACAAACAAAATATGGCTCAGCATTTTTAAATATTTACACAGCATTTCTTTTCAACAACAACAACTTGTTTTTCAGTACATAATTTATTTGTCTATAGACAACGAAGTGGAGCACTTGGTGTCATAATAATGCCTGGCTGTTCTTCTTCTTCTTCGTCTTCTTCTACTTCTTCTTTTTGAATTTCTTCTTCTATTTGAAAAGCCACCAAATTAGCTGAAAACATCTGAGCATAGCTGCCATATGCTGAGTATTGCACAACATATTTATTAATTTAAACAATTTATTGTTTATTTTAAAGCACAAATGAGATTCTATTTAAAAAAGTATCTCAATTATATTTAAAAAGTATCTTAATATAAACATAATATAAACACCTGTTTTTTTTTTTTTTTTGTTGAAGTTTGCTTGAGTTCCAGCAGTTTCTTAAGCCAATAGATTAAATGAAGCTTGTTTAGATTTCAGGCATGAGAAACTTTTAGCTTTAAACATGCTAGAAATAATCTTGAAAAAAAGAAAAACAGTTCCTCAAATAAGTTGTCTGCAAGTTGTTTTCATTTCTTATGATATATCTTTTATTTAGTTACAAAAAAGTATATCTAGGCATAAATATTTAAATAATATTAAAAAGTGTATCTCATAGAAGCCAGGTTAAAGGTCAATGATATGTATTTATACACTTAACTAAGAGACCTATGCATAAACTCCATAATTCTAGTCAGAATTTGCACTTTGGTTAGTTCTTCTAGACTTTAGTCAAGGTTTTTTCTTTATAAGCATAGAAGACTTAAGGACAGCGCTGCCACTTAGTTCAGCATGCAGCAGGCGTTGCCAGCTTAAGTTTTGCTAAAGTATCTTTAAGTTCAATTGCATGTGTGTGTGTGTGTGTGTGTGTGTGTTTTGGTGTGTGCTGCTGCATTTTAGCTGACCTTCCGCTGGGCGCACATCAAAGCTGCAGCTGGCACATTTGCTGCACAGTTTTTCCACGTAACAATTTTTCGCTATTTTTCAGCCGCCATTTTTCATTTGTCTCTCTACGTGTGTGTATGTGTGTGTGTGTGTGTGTGTGTGGGGGCACCTAAAAACAGTCGACCGTGTGGCGCTCGCCTGGTTTTTATGGCCAGCCTGGCCCCAACTAACCAGCGAACCACCCAACCTCATGCACAGCCAGGCTCGGCTCGGCTGGCCCATAACCTTTTCGGCCATAAAGCGTGTCCTTTGGTCCACATGTGTGTGTGTGTGTGTGTGGTAGTGTGGGGGAGTGTGTGGGAGTGTGTGGGGGCATAAATTAGCACAATCAACGTATTGTTTTCTGCCTGTGCCACGCCTCCGACAGCAGCCCCAGCAACTGGATGCGGAGAGGGGGCTAGAACCCTGAATGTGGTGGAGGAAATGGGAGGTGGTTGTTGGGCAGGCTGCTCGAACTGGTGGTGGTGGGGGGTGGTGGGGTAGCTGCCGCAGCGTGCAGTCAATAACATGAAAATGTTATAAATAACAAAAATACGAGCTGAGCAGACACACACACACACACACAGAGAGACAGACACACGCACGCAGCAGATGTATCTGTATCTATAAGTGTGTATCTGTATCTGAGTCCTGCTTGAGTTTCATATTTGTGCGTCTTGATAATTTGCGCAAAAGTCCTATTAATATGTTAATTCTTAATTGTCCTACTTTGCCAGTGCACACACACACACACAGACAGAGAGAGAGAGAGACACACGCACACACACTTAGGCGCTTATTAATAGCCGCAGGATAGTTTTTGCCAGGGAGGCAAAGGCAGCTCGTAAATAAATCTTAAGCTGCGCGGTTTACAAATCGACGCACTTCAATTTATTTATTGTCCCTGCGTGTGTGCGTGCGTGTGTGTGTTGGCTGTGAGCCGGGGGAAGGGGCGGGGTTAGCTGAATTAATTACACATATGCGATGACATCACAAACATTTTCGGCGGTTTTCGAAACGCCTTTCCACAGATTTTGGCGACCAATTTCAGCGCAGCTGGTCAAGTGAGGTCCTCTAAGAGGCAGAGGCGCGGGGTATGTCTCTCTCTCTCTCTCTCTGAACTCTCTCTCTCTCTCTCTCTCTGACTCTGTCTCTGTCCCTTCCCCCTACCGCCCTCTCTGGGCGAATTGTTAGCGCATTGGTTCTGGCTGCTTAAATTGTTGGCTGCGCTTTTGTGTATTGAACCCTTTTGGCCGTGTCCTTTTTGCCCTTTTGTGCAGATAATTCAATTTATGAGCTGACTTTATGAAATATGCGCCAAATACACGTGAACTCTCTCACACACACGCACGCACACACGCACACGCACACAGAGCTACCTTCTGTTGACACTTGTCAGGCGACTGTCAGCGTCTGTCTGACATTTGACAGTTTCGGGCACTTTGAACACCCTTTCGAAATACACCTTTTGGCCAGCAGCTGCTGCTGCTGCTGCTGCTGCCCCCGTACCCAGCCCTGTCGCTGCCTGCTGCTGCTGCTGCGACCCTCTCTTTCTCTCTCGTTCTGTCTCACTCGCACTCTTTAGCCTTTGCGTCATATTGCAGCAGACTTTTTGGAGCTGTCAATAAGTTTTCGTATATTATTGATATTTACTAAGTTTTTGCCAGACGCGCGCGTTAATCTCTCAGCACACAGACGCACACGCACACGCACACACATCTAATCTAATCGCTTAGTTAAATAGCTGGCTACGCCCCCGCCCCTGCTCTCGTTAGCCCAAGCCACGAACACACTTGCACACTCGCACACTCGCACTCTCGCACACTCTCACTCTCTTGCACTCTTATTCGACCACATTCCGTTGCGGGGCAACGCCTACAAAATAAAACGCAGGTAAAAAGTCAGTTTTACCTGCCCGCTAGCTGTCCACTGGCCAATCGCGCAGCAGCAGAGGCAGCAGCAGCCGCTGCCAGCAACAACAGCAACAACAGCAACAACAGCAACAACTTGCAACAACACATGTTTAATTCATGGAGTCAGACAGGCGGCTAATTGCGTCCTGCGTCGATTTCACGCCAATGATCGCCCAATCAATAAATAAAATACCCAACAGAAGAAAAAAACTAAGTAAAAAAGTCAATAGGGCAACGAGGGGGAAGCGCGTACCAAATATAAGCGAAAACATATTTTCTTTATTGTTATTGAAACAGAAACCAAAACGCCCAAACAATCAAAAAAATTACCCAAAAAAAAGATATATATGTGTGTAATAATAATATGAGATAAGTAAAAGCATGTGTGTGAGGAGCTTGTTGTCACCCCGTCGCAGGACAATCAATTGATAAAAAAAACAGCAAACGAGCGGGCGGACGGGCGGGCGGACGGGCGGGCGGAGGGGCGGTTGGTCGCACGCAAAAAACGGACAAAGGACGTGGCCCAAAAAAATATACAAGAAAAGTTGAGCAACGCTTCGGGGCGCATTAGTTGCTGTGTGTGTGTGTGCGTATGTGTGCGGGCAACCGCAAATTGTTAAAACTGCCCAAAACAACAAAAGCAACAACAACAACAGCAACAACAACAGCAACAAACCTGACAAGTGGCAACCGACAGCGCGTCAATAAATTTTTTTTTGCTAGTTGACTTTTTTTTATGGCTGTTACGACAGCTAATTGACAAAGTCAGAGCTGAAAAGGGGGGGGGGGAGGATGTGTCACTGAGCAGCAGGGCGGGCGGGGGGTTGGGGGCTAGTTACTTAGCGTGTGTAATAAAAGATGAGCAATTAGCTTAAAGGCCAAGGAACTGGCCAAAACAGAGAAGAAAAAAATGGAAATCAAAAAAAATATATGTACAAAATATGCTAAAGAAACGTAAAACTAAATATAATTAGAAATATGAGAGCAAACAATTTCCATAGATATAATTACGAAATAGAGAAAATAGTTAAGGAAAGAAAGAAATACACATAAAGGTTCCACATCTCAAGCCCAAGGGCCGACGTATTCGCAGAACTCACGCAGAAAACGTCTATAAAAAAAAACTCCAAAATGTAATAGACAATTAAAAACTGTTTTTCATTAGAAAAAACATAAAATATTTACACAACATTTGTAGCAAATAATTAAGAAAATAAAAACACAACATTTCGCAAATAAACTAGAAAAAATATGCCCATCAATTGATTTTTACTCCAAAAAAACTTCAATAATAAAATGCTAAAAAAAAAAAAAACAATACACGCACAACTTTTGATTAGGCCTCAGTTGATTGATCAATCAAAATTAGGTCATTTTTGATTGACCAAAATGGGACGGGGGAAGGGGCGGGCCGTAAAGAGAAAACTTTGGCAATTTGATAACATTTCAATCAAGGTTTTTTTTTGCTTTTACTCTCCTGCTGCCTATAAAAGAGCTATCCCTTGGTGCGTGCATGTGCCTGGCGGCTAATTTGATGCTGCGTCTTGCTGCTCTTCTTCTTCTTCTTTTACGTCTTCTTCTTGTTCATATTGTTGTTGAGGTTACGTTTGGTATTCATTTGTTGGGGGCGGGGGGGGCCAAAAGCGGGCGGTTGATTTGGTTTCTTGGTCAATCAAAATTCATCGATAAATTGCCAAAAGTTGCATAGCCCCGGGGACAAGCGTAGCCCTGCTTCGTCTTCTTCTTCCACTTTATACGCCGTGCCACCAACAATTGGGCGCAATTTTTGCGACTCGAATTAATTGCAGGCGCCTCGCAAATTTTTCGCTAGCTACTGGAATTTATGTACACATTTAACTTCGCACACACACATGCAAATCGTTGGCGGGGTGGGGTTTGAGGGTGTGGGCTCAGATTACACTCGATGGTGTGTGTGGTTTTTGGTGGTGCTGCTGTTGTTGTTGTTGTTGTTGCTGTTGCTTTGGTTATTTGGGCGCGCGCAAATACATAAATTAAAGTGCAGGCGAATCGATCCGCGTAATACACCCCACCCAGAACGCAGACCCAAACCCGAAGCCGAAGCGGAACCCCTGCTCCTGCATAGCACGCCCTCTTATCAGCGCCGAGAGCTATGTCCATATGTAAATAAGTGAATGCCAGCGAGCAGCGGCAGAGCTGGAGGAGATTGCGGGCAGGGTTGTCATAGCTGCCATTTGGTCATGGCTGCTGCCAGCAATTCTTTCAGCGTAAAAACCCAGCGTAAATTGTTGTTGCTAATCAATTCTGATACATCCATGGGTGTGTGTGGGTGGGGGTGTGTGTGTGTGTCTGTGTCTGTGTGTGTTTGGCTATTTAGTTAAGCTCGCTTAATGAATGCCACGCCAAATGCCAATTGGTATTTGTGTTGGGCGAATTACAACAAAATCAGTGATTTGCTTATCGATAAATTTATCGATATATTTTAGAGCTCCCCTGAATCAGCAATAGATGTCATCGATAAGCTATCGAGAGCTCAGCAGTAGCTCGGCCTTGCTGTAGCTTAACATTGATTAATCGATAAATATATCGATAGCTTGCCAGTCGTGCCGACGCCTTTAGCCAGTCCCTGCTGTAGTTTCAGGGCATGCCACAAAGTTATTCATGACTGTCGGCCGCCAATTGCTGCCATAAAAGTGACAACAACAACAACAAGAAAGACTGAAGTAAATTAGGCAGCGAGTGAACCACTGTGCACCACCCAAATGGAGTTCATGTGGTTAAGTTGGCGGCGCATTAAGCCAAAATTGATGGCCAGCATTCGATGGCCATAAAAGCGGCAACTGCCGAGCAAATTTATGAACTGCAAGTGCAAAAGTGCCATCAGTCAGCGGGCGGTGCGGGCGGCGGTTGGGAGTTGGGGGCTGGGGGTTGGGGCAGGCTAATAAATGTTTGAGTCAGAGACACAATTCTAACGATTGCCAAAAACTGAAATTTGCCTTTGCAGATTCCGACTCGACAGAGAACGATGCGGTCGCCGCGCAGGATATACTCACGTGCGGCGCGTGCCAGAAGACCTTCGCGCTGTCGGACATCGTCCGGTTCATACAGCACAAGGTGCTGCAGTGCAACAAGGAGAACTATGGCCAGTGCACCACACAGGCGCCCAGCATGGATCGCGATGCCGACGAGGGCCGCCCACTGAGCCTGGTCAATCGCCGTCCCTCCATATCGGCGCCCATCACAGGCCGCAAGTCGGCTCCGGTTGCGGCGGCTCCGCCCAGCGCCACGGCTGCTGCGGCTGCAGCGGCAGCGGTGGCCGCAACGGCTGCGGCAACAGCTGCTGCTGCGGCGGCCGCTGTGGCCAGCAGCGCAGCGAGCGGCTCACGCATACACACACCGCCGCCAAGTCCAGCGGATCTGCTGGCCGATGGCGCCAGCAGCACGCCCAAGCGCCTGGTAGATGGTGAGTAGACTCTGCCTTCCCGCCCTTTCCGGCTGTGGCTAACTCGCAGTCTGCCTTCCACAGAGAACGACAATACGACGCCCAAGGCGGACAGCGATGTGCTGACCACAGCCAGCGGCACGCCCCTGGAGGCGCACAGTCCCAGCCGCGCACAGTCGCAGTCGGAGCAGCCGCCCACGCCGCGTCTTGCGGCGGACTGCACGCTCGACGATGACAAGCCAAAGGTCAAGCAGGAGCCCTATGCCGATGACGAGCTGCCCCAAGACGATGACGACCAGCAGCCCGACGACGGGGAGCAGCAGCAGCACCAACAGGAGGAGCAACCCCAGCTGGATGCCCAGCTGCTGTCCACGGCGGACGAGTGCCAACAGCCACTGGCCAAGCGGCCCAAAATGGAGCTCGTCGATGCCGAGGCAAACACAGTGCATACAGGTGAGCAGCAGCCCCCTTCCTCCACTTGTCCACCCGTCCCATCATTTAGGTATTTTTATCGTGCGCATATTTGTGTAATGAAAATTAAAAGCCAGAAACCAAATAGCCACCCACACTCGCCTCCAAAGCGCGCCCGCTTAAGTGACCAGCGCTCAAAACGAAAAATAAGAGAGTCCAAAGATCAAACGAGGCGGCAAAAATGTGCGCAAAAAATGTGTTTGATGTGCGTGTATGTGTGTGTGTGTGTGTGTGTGTGTGTGTGTGTGTGTGTGTGTGTGTGTGTGTGTGTGTGTGTGTGTGTGTCAAAGGATATGCACTCGCGGCTGCTGGCCATAAGTCGCCGCTGATCGGGCCGCGGGGCAGCTGAGCGCGCGATAAGCTGCAGCTGCATTAACACAACCGCCCCCGCCTCAGCCCGCCGTCCTTTCTGACCAACGCTTTGTTGTGCATAAAAAAACAGGAACGCAGAAGAAGAAGCAGAAGCAGAAGCAGAAGCAGGGCAAATGTGGCAGGACATGCAGCAAAATATGGGAACGTGGGCGACATCAAAGCGCAAACGGCTGATAAAACTGAAGTGCAGCAGGACCAAAAAGGACACTCGGACAACAGCAGCAGCAGTGACAGCAACGGGAGCAGGGGGCAGCAAGGGGAGCAGGCGAGCAGGGGGCGAGCGAGGTAGAGCAGAAGCTTCGATTGTCACGCGGCGTTGTCCTTTGACTTTGACATTTTTCAATGCAAATGCGGACGATGAAGCTGATGAAAAGCCAAAGCCAAAGCGAAAGCGAAAAGACAGCAATAAAAACAATAGCAAGGAGCGAGCGGGCAGGGCGGGCAGCGGGGTGAAAGGGTAAAGGATAAGCCCAACAGGACACAGAACAAAACAAAGGCTGTAGCTAAAGCTGAAGCTGAAGCTGAAGTCGAGCTGCCCTCGAGGGTAATTTAAAAGGCGGAAGCAAAGGAATGTGCGCACGAGGGGCAGGGTGGCAGCGGCAGAGGGGAGAAGGCGGGGAGGTACAAACCACTTGAGTGGACAAAGCGCAAAGGACACTCGAATATGAATATGAATGCGAATGTGAATGTGAATGTGAATGCGAACTGGACTTGACACACGCACAAAAGAGAACGTTAACGGAAGAAGCTTGAGAAGAAAAGGCACATGGGGCAAGGGCAAAAGGATAGGCATAAGAGGCAGAAAGGGGTGCGGAGAAGTTGACCATTGATGCGGTCAGTTTGCTGAAGAGTTGACCAGCACAGCAGCAGCCACGTGCCGCGACAAAAGGTCAAAGGTGAGGTGAGGCAAGCAGCGCGTGGCAGCTATTGACGGCGGCAATTGACAGGCGGCGTTCGAGTTGACCAAACTGATTGAGTGAGTGTTTGAATGAGTGCGAGCAGGTGAGCGTGTTAAGTGACCATCATTTGCATAAACAACGCGAATACAGCACATGCAATTTGGTACTCGTGAGTGCACTCATGAATACAAGCATGAATAGACAACAAATTAAATCAATCTTATAATAATAGCTTATGAATACTTGTGAATACACTCATGAATACTTGTAAATACACTCATGAATACTTTAAAATACACTCCTGTATACCAAAAATCGTTTGCTAGCTAGTTTCACTTATAAAAACCCTACTGTATTTACGTGAATACCCATGAATACACTCATGAACAGATCCCAATTCTTCATCGCTAAAGTTTAGGACAATCAATTAAATTCATTGCCATCATTCTCTATCTATGAATAAATTCGAGTGTTCGTGAATACAGTCATCATTGTTACTATACACTCGTGAGAATACTCATGAATACACTCACATGCACAGAGCATAGCTTTCAGCTGCCCCAGCATATTCACCTGCTGCACTCGCTGAGTCGCTGAGTTGCTCAGTCTCTCAGTCCCTCAATCAAAGCTTGACGCATGATGCGTGTCAGTCGCATTTAAATGCTTTCACACACACACACACAGACACACAAATACATTGTCGCAATTTAACCCTTGAACTTTGCGCTTTCGACACGAGCAACAAGAGCGACAGCAACAACAAAAGTCACCGACAACAAAGTTGTTTGACTCCTGACAATGCAAAACTGTCAGCACTTCAACGGCGGCAGCCGCAGATACAGATACAGATACAGATTCAGAAACGGATACGGCAGCGGATGCAGAGATACAGCTACACAGCTGCAGATACATTTGTATCTGTATCTGTATCCGTAACTGTCGCGTTAATTACGCATTGTTTTACAGTTTTTTTTTGCTACTCTTTTGCGCACTTTTTTCTCGCTCGCATTTGAAAGTTGTTGTTGCTGCTGCTGCTGCTGCTGCTGTTGTCCTCGCATCCAATTGTTGTCCATTTGGTAATTATAAATATGTAGCGACTGCTGCCATGGCTACCCCACACACACACACACACACGCACACAGACACACACACCTGACTGTGAAAAACTGTCAACAAATTGGGGAAAATGAAAATATTTGTTTCGATGCGCGCGATGTCACGACTTTTTTTTTTTTGTACACGCTTTTTACGCTGTTGCCTGTCAGCGTGTGTGTGTGTGTGTGTGTGTGAGTCTGTGCCTCATGTTAATTATCAATTTGCTGGCGCACTTTCAAATGCGCAGCGTGTCGCGACCGCAGCAACAATGAAAAACCATCACGAGTGAGCTGAGTGGGTTGATTTGGGGCCGGGGGAGGGCGCGGGCCTGAGGTCTGAGGTCAGCCAAGAGGACAACAGCGCTTGAACCCATTTTATCAATACACACAGCCACATATTCATTCATTCATTCATTCATTCAGTATTCACCGCACTCGCATTCAATTATTGACTCATGCTGGCACTAAGCCAGGCATTAACGTTCTGGCCCCTTTTTAAAAATGGTAAAAGAAGAGTGTCACGCCCCCCTCCCCCGTCCCCCCGTCCCCCGCGCTGCCCTCGCACAGCCACCTGGACGAGCGTTTCAATATCCAAATCAATGGCTAATGCGCTCGGCGCATGCAATTTCACGTCCACCCACAAAAAGGATTACGAGCGCGCCTTGCTTTGTGGCAGCAGCAGCAGCAGCAGCAGGATAAAAAGAAAGAAAGAATGGAAAAAAAAGGATACACTGGCAAAGGCTTAAGCAAAGGTCGAGCCATGCAAATCGCCGCAGGAGCCCGCAGGACACTCGACAACGGCTGCCGCTGCCGCTGAGTTGGCAACATGCGGCAAAAAGCTGCAACAATTATCCCATTACTGTGCAACCCTTTTTTTGTGTGTGTTGCGCGCCCGCTGACCCACCTACCCCCCTCCCGCCCCACTTGTTGGCTGGCATTGCTCATACGCGTCGTTGTCCTGGCGCACTTCCTGGCTCCACTTTGCAGCAGGCGGTCAATTTGCCATTTCCTGGCGACTCGTCTCAGCTTTGCTTTGCTTTGTTTTGTTTTGTTTTGCGCTCGCTTCCGTCTGAGCTGCTCTGAATGCAGTCACTCGAGATTGAGACGGACCTGAAGCAGGAGCTGTAGCTGGAGCTGGAGCTGGAGCTGGTGTCCTGACTCCCGTAGGACAATGCCAGCATGCGAGCAGCTGAAAGAGGCTGCCAAGTTCAGAGCGTGCCAGGCGCAGGCCAAAGACAGACAGACAGACAAACAGACAGACAGGCAGGCAGGCAGCTAGAAGATACTTCTCTCCTGCTGCCAGGACATAAAGGATGCGAGCTTGGCGCGTGCGCAACGCGCGTCTGTGCACACAAAAAACAAACCCGAATTAAATGGAAGCAACCTCCTCGAGCAGTTGGCAAATGCCGCACGTTTTTCGACAACTTTTGCCTCGTTTTTTATGACAAGCGCGATGTGCCCGAAATGATAATGATCCATGATCCCGAACAACAACAACAACAGCAACAACAGGAGCAGCAGCAACTGCTGTCGGCAGAGGCAGCAGCCCGACGTGTTAAGCCCTTTGCAACCCCTAACCCCTAACCCCTAGCCCCTAACTACTAAAGAGCGAGACCCGCTGAACCCTTTTGATGTACACAAATTATGTATCTGTCAGATTCATTTGCATTTCCTGCGGCCCGCATGGCGCAAGGATTTCAGCGCGGCAGATCCTCTGCTCCCCCCCCTCCCGCCATGCTGCCCTGCCATTGATCGGCATTGTCCTTGCGCCGGGGTCGTGGCCAAATCATGTTCAGCACGCTCTCACCTTTCGGCAGGAAGTCGCGCAGAAGAAGCAGCGAGGCTGCAGCCGCACGGAACGTCATAAAATTAAAAAAATATAAAAAAAAAATAACTGGAAAAATATACGAAAATGTAAACAAAAGAGAAGGCAAAAGTGTAGTTACTTGCGAGCGTGTGTGTGCGAGTGTGCGAATGTGTGTGTGTGTGTGTGTGTGTGTGTGTGCGTAACTCCTGCTGAAACTGATGGGCTCGTGCGCGACATGCGTTTTCCTCAACATCCTTTTTGTCAACTCCAACTCCAGCTCCGACTCCAAACGCATTTTCATTTCACTTTTCTTTTCCATTTTCATTTTCATTCTCAATTCCTTTTTTTTTCGCTTTTGCCTTTTTTTAAAGCGTCATTTAAATGCAAAGTGCGTTGTTCGAGCTGCCAGTTTCTCCACAGTTTTTCCTCTGCTGCTTTTCATTGCTGTTGTCCTCGTTGTCCTCGTTGTTGTTGTTGTTGTTGTCGCTGGGGGTAGTTGGCTTCTAATAGTGGCGCATTAACACCTTGTTGCCCGCATGGCCAGCGCCTGTGGTGACATGTGTTGACCTGTGCAGCAGCTTTTCTTAGCGCTTCGATTAGCCCTGGACCACGTCTGCCCTTGTCTATGCCATCTACGTGCCAATACTCTGCAACCGCCGGGCTGCTTGCCAGTTGCCTCCGCTTGGGCTCAACCCAAGCGACTTTGTCTTCAGCAGCAGCATTAGATGCGATACAGTCAATGGTTAATCAAAGGTCTAGCGAAATATCAGGAATAGATGCATGTAAATTGGCTCAGACAACTCACGAAATTTGCCAAATATTTGCCCAGCTTTTTCCAGCCTTCCTTCTTCAATCTTTCACACATTCTTCTTAGCCTACTTTTGTGCGCTCGCTTAGCTCAGTTATGCATTTTACTTTTTCCCCATTACGTTCAGTTTCTGTACTTGCATTTCTACTTTATATAAGTTCCTTCTCGTCGGAGAGTGTATTCTCAAGTCGTTATTCACGCTGTTCTTTGCTTTCAACACATCTTCTTTTATTATTGTAGTCTTTATTTTTTTTTGTGGTTGTCTTCATGTTTTTTTTTTTTTTCTTGCCGTAGCAAATTTTCACATTTTCACATTTTTCATTTTAAAAATCGCATCTGTTGCGTTGTCCCCGGCCCCGGCCCCGGCCCCGGCCCCGGCCCCGGCCCCGGCCCCGGCCCCGGCTTCGTCCCCGGCCAATCAGCGCCCCAAGCGAACCCTCCTGCCGCAGTCGTCGATAGTTATGGACACATGTGCGCCCGCTTGTAATTTCCGCCGCAGGACATGTGGGTGGTTTGGGTGGTTTTTGATTTTCATTTTCGGTTTACGGTTTTCGGTTTTTGGTTTCCGTGGCAAATTAACAAACGTCGCGACAAACCGCACGGAAAATATCACAACAACAAAAAAGTAGAAAATAAAAAAACGAAAACTATTACGAAGCAGGACGACGTGTGTGCGTGTATGTGCGTGTGTTTGTGTGGGTGTGTATGCGTGTGTGTGTGGGTGAGTTTGTGTATCATTTTGGCAATATCCTGCCGCAAGGGGCAGCTGTCTGTTTGAGGCACCTGCAGCTGTTGCTGCCGTGCACGCCCATTTGTATGCAAAGCACGCCAGCAACATCACGTATGTATGTGTGTGTGTGTGTGTGTGTGTATTGCACACAAAATCAATAAATAAATAAATTCGCCGCCGCAACTTTGCAGCAGCAAATATCTGCAGCATATCTCTCCATAGGCCCCCCCTTGCGCTTTCCCGCTCTAGGGCTCTGGCCTGGTATTTATTAATAATTAATAAGCCAAATTGCTGGCAGCCCCATTTCCTGCCAATTGACATATTTGACTGACAACATAGCTAAACACGAAACTCTTCTCCCCTCTCGTCTCTCTCGTTGCAGAGCCCAGCAATTACACCTGTTCGACCTGCAAGACCCGCTACACATCCGCCTGGCGGCTCATCCAGCACGTGCAGCACTCGCACGGCGTCAAGATCTACGTGGAGTCCGGCGGCGGTGGCGCCACCTTGACTGTGGCCACGCCCGCCGCCCTCAATGCAGCCGCATCG
The DNA here is from genome assembly GCA_018903485.1 of Drosophila littoralis. Taxonomy (NCBI): domain Eukaryota; kingdom Metazoa; phylum Arthropoda; class Insecta; order Diptera; family Drosophilidae; genus Drosophila; species Drosophila littoralis. The sequence goes on from JAEIGF010000591.1 coordinate 13,732,141, forward strand.
GCAGCGGCAGCGAACGCCAGCGTCAGCCCCAATCGCAGCCTCAGTCCATCGGCAGCCGCGGCAGCAGCGGCCGCAGCAGCAGCAGCAGCTGTTGGTGTGCCGCTGCCGTTGCACGCGCTGATGGCGCAGGCCGTCGCCTCGCAGTCGCAGTCGCAATCGCCGGCGCCAAAGCGCAGCAGCAGCAACAGCAGCGCCGCCGCAGCAGCAGCAGCAGCAGCGGGAGGAGTTGCTTCCGCCAATACGAGCAGCAGCAGCAATGCGAGCAGCGGCAATTCGCCAACGCAGCAACTGTTGCAGCAGCGCGCACAGCAGCAACAGCAACAGCAGCAACAACAACAACAGCAACAACAACAGCAGCAGAACATGGCCACGGCCATGGCAGCGGGCATGCGTCATCATCCGCTGCTGGCACCGCCGGAGGCAATGCATGCGAATCCGTTCCAGCTGCTGCGCATGCCGCTGCCGCCCGCGCTGGCCCAGGGCAATGTAGTTCCTAGCGTGGCGCCACTTTTCGGCAGACCCACGCCCGCCGATCACTATCGCATGGAGCAGCTGGTGAGCGAGCAGTTCCGGCATCATGGCTTCAATCTGGCCGCCGCCGCTGCCGCCGCCCAGGCCCAGTTCAATGCCAACACCCAGCAGCAGCAGCAGCAGCAGCAGCAGCAACCGATCCCTGGCGTTGCTGTCAACGTTCCTAGCGGCATCGAGCAGCGTCCACCCTCGAGCAACAGCAGCCAGCGCGGCTCTGTGCCGCCTGCCGCGTTGCCGCCGCCTTCGCTCAGCTCACAGCAGCAACAGCAGCAGCAGCAGCAGCAACAACAACAGCAGCAACAGCAACAACAGCAACAGCAACAGGCTGCTGCAGTGAGTCCAGCGGGCGCCGCATTGAATCTGGAACCGCAGCAGATGGATTTTTACTCGCAGCGATTGCGTCAGCTTGCGGGCACAACAAGCCCTGGAGCTGGCAACATTGTTAACTCGAGCTCGCCGAGTCCACGACAGAAGCAATCGCCGCGCTTTGCGAGCCCCTCGCCCAGCTCCGCGGCCAGCGTGCAGCTGGCGGCGACGCCGCGTCCCCATTCCCTGACGCCGCCCGAGCGGAGCACCGAGAATGGCGGCCAGCAGCAGCACAGCCAGCAGCTGCCCAGCACGCCACGCTCGGCCAGCACGCCGCCGAGCAAGCCGCATGCCCCAGCCGCGGACTCGGAGCGCAACGAGGCGGAGGCAATGGAGCTGGCGAGCAGCTGCTTCGCGTGCGGCTACTGCGACAAGAAGTTCCGGTTCGAGAACAATCTGATCATCCACCAGCGGACGCACACCGGCGAGAAGCCGTACAAGTGCACCGCCTGCGACTTTGAGTGCTCCCACATCCAGAAGCTGATGAAGCACATGCGCGTCCATCGCAGCCCCGCCGAGGGCCACGACGGCGGCAGCAGCAGCAACGGCGGCGACAACAATCAGGATGGTCACGACGGCGGCAGCAATGCCGATTCGCTTGAGACGAACGAGGCGGACAACGATGACGATCCCAATCCGGATGAGTCCGACGACGAGCTGAACGAGGAGGACGTCGATGCGGATGCCGAGGGTGAGGGTGAGGGCGAGGACGATGATGAGGATGAGCTGGAGGACTGCGAGGATGTCGACTACGAGGCCGAGGACCTCAGTGTCAATAATCGCATCGATGGCAAGAGCCAAAGCCCCAAGACAACTAGCTCCGGCGCCACCTCGTTGGTGGGCGAGCTGATGGACAAATTCGGGCTCTCCAACATAGCCCAATACTCGGAGGCCTACAAGCAGGCCCTGCAGGAGTCCGGACGCAAGGAGGCCGCCGCTGTCGCCGCTGCCGCTGCAGCTGCCGCGGCCGTCGACAACAACAATCGCGGCTCCTCTGGACCCGGAGCCGGCGTCGGAGCCGGATCTGGTGCTGGTGGACCCGGTGGCCCTGGTGGCGCTGGACCCACCGGCGCCGACAAGCTGAACGGTCTACCGGTGGCGGCGCTGCGTCTGCGCGACGAGTTCGCCAAGAACTGCAACATGTTCCAGCCGCAGCCGCAGGATGCGGCCGGCCAGGTGCCGCTGTTCAATCCGTTTCCCAATCCCTTCGAGCTGTCCAAGCGCATGAAAATGGACGGCGGCGACTGGTGGGGCATGTCCGCGCTCCATCGCAACGAGGCGCTCTTTGAGAACCTGAAGCTGAAGCCGCTGGGCTTGGGCGGCGCCAACTCGCTGCTGCAGGGGCCGCTGCTGAAGAAGGAGTCGCGGCAGCGCAACGACACCTGCGAGTTCTGCGGCAAGGTGTTCAAGAACTGCTCCAACCTGACCGTGCATCGGCGCAGCCACACCGGCGAGAAGCCGTACAAGTGCGAGCTGTGCTCCTACGCCTGCGCCCAGAGCTCCAAGCTCACCCGCCACATGAAGACGCACGGCCGCACCGGCAAGGATGTATATCGCTGTCGCTTCTGCGACATGCCCTTCAGCGTGCCCTCCACCCTCGAGAAGCACATGCGCAAGTGTGTGGTCAACCAGGGCAAAGCGGCAGCCGCTGCCGCTAACGCGGCCAATGCCGTAGCCGCTGCCCAGGCCGCCGCCGCGGCCCAGCAGCTCCAGGCGGCGGCCGCCCAGGCACAACACCAGCAGCAGCAGCAACAGCAACAGCAGCAGCAGCAGCAACAGTTGCCCACGCAATCGCAATTGTCGCCACCTTGCCCCATGGGCGTGGCTGTGGGCTTTCCACCGCAGTTCGGCGTCGCCGGCGGCCACAATCTGTCGCTGGCGGGCAGCGTGAGCGGCGACAACGATTCGAATGCATCCTCCAGCCTGCCCGCGCACTCCATTTCGCTCAAGGAGGAGGCATGACTTTTTAGCAGCTGGAGCAGCAGCGCCCACCCGCCGCCGGCAGCGACACACGGTCTGCCGCCCCCCGTTCCACATGTGCTGCAGCCGCATCCACATGCGCTGCTGCCGCCGCCTGGACATCCGCATCATCATTCGCATTCGCAGTTGGCCGCTAGCAGCCGCAGCCGCCTCATGTCGCGCATCTTCTAAAGATGCCACCCTTGCCCCTCGTCCCTGTGTATATATCAGTTATCGCACGGTTATGATACAGCCACCCGACACCCGCCCCCCGCCCGTCTACAACCCTCAGAGCAACTTTCTAAAAGATTGCGCCGCGAACTTCTGCAGCAGTTGTTGCCGCTCCCGGCCACGGCCACAGCCACGCCCCCGCCCCCTGACATCAGCTGCTCCTTGAAGGCGACTTAAACACGACCAGAGGCATTTAATACCAAAGCAATAACCGTTATGTAATATAATTTTAAACAATTTTTTTTCCAATTTTTTTTTTTTTTTTTAATAAGATATATATATATATATATATAACATATATCATACGTGTTGTATTTAAAATGATTTTTCACAATTATGCATATTTTTTTAATATTTTTAAAATAATTTATACGAAGCACAAAAGAAAAAAACATTAAGCATATACATATAATATATATGTATACTTATATACATATATATATACATATATATATATATAAGAAATGTAAACAATTCTTGGCAGGAGCCGCAGCCACAGCTGCGCCAGTGACACAATTTCCAGTGTATTTCTAGCGGATAAGAGTTAATAATACTTTGTAAAAAGGCAAAACTAACAACAACAAAAAATACTATAAAAGAAAACCTAAAAAAATACTACAAAACCAACTAAAAGTAAATCTAAAAAAATATTATATATATAAAAAGCAAATTCTGCGCTAAAGTTTAACACACATTTGCACATGTGTATGATCCATATATATATATATATATATATATATATACGTATATATATATGTATATATATACATAGTACAGATATATCTCCTCTTTTTTGTGTGTTTTTTAAGATCGCGTATTTGTTAAACATCGATGTACATTTTAGTAAATCTAGACATTTAGGCACTAAAGCGCAAAACTTGTATAAAAGAAAACTTATCAACTATAATTAATATATTACCATATATAATATATATACATATATCATATATACATGTATATACATGTATATATATATATATATATATATATATAATATATATATAAATAGATATCTTTTTTTATATCATTTCGAGACATTTTTTGCATAGAAAATAATTCTATTATTAAATGTAATTAAAAAAAAAAAAAGGAAAAAAACAACAAAAAACAAAACCGAAAGTAATCAAATTTTTTACTTACATACATAAATAAATCTATAAATGTAAACACAAATTTTTTTTTTAACAATTAGCTTAAGAATCCAAGAAAATGCAAATTGAAAGAAAAAACATAAAGAAAAACAAAAATTGAAGAGCAGCAAATTTGGCAGCAGTTGAGCATTAGAAAAGGCAGGCAACACATGAAAAGAGGCGTGAGAAGTGATGAAATTTGTACGTAAAACTTCAAGCGAAAAGCAATTAACAATTATAAAAACAAAAACAAGAACCGAAACAACAACAACAACAACAACAAACAAATAACTAGATTTAGAAGACTGAGGAACTAACGTATTTGTATTTATTTTCTTTGCCTATGAAAAAGACAAAAGAACGATGCGTATTGTGAAAGAGAGAGAGAGAGAGAGAGGGATAGGGAGCGACAGGGGGAGAGGGAGGGTACCCAATACGAGAAATGAACCAATTTTTTTTGCCTAAATGTTTTTGCTGTTGATTTTCGTTATTTGATTGATAAAAAAGAAAAACTTTGAAAAACAAAAAAAAAAAACTCCATTTTGATTAATATTTAATAATTGTTTTTAGTACAAATTTTTTGGCGAGCAAAATTCAAATCGAAATCGAAAAAGCAGAAAAAAGAAAAAAATTAGTTAACTTTGTTTTTTTTTTCTTTTCTTTGTTTTTTATTTTGTTCTGGTTTCTAATTTACCAAAAAAAAAAGAAAAGAAGAGTTAAAAATTGCTTCTACTATTGCAGCATACACAACACACACGCACAGACACACACTTACACACACACATACACACACACAGACACACACAACCCTAAAATAAACACCCCCTCGCCCAAGAATAATGGCTGCTGCAATAATACAAGCAATTTTTTACCTAAAGCCAACTATGAAGTTTATCGTGCATAATTTATTTGAGAGAGAGCGAGAGAGGAGAGAGCTAGCGAGAGCGCGTGGCGAGAAAAGGTTTTTGAAATGAAATTCTTAAAACTGAGCAAAATGCATTGTGTTTCAGACAAGACGTACATATATATATATAGATAGTATATATACATCTATATACCTATATATAGTTAATATATATAAAATCAAGAAAAACTGAATAAAAAAGCAAATACTATAAAAATCATACAACATTTATGTTTTAATTCAACTCAACCGATTCAACCGCTTTTGATTTATTTTCCTATTATTTCCATTAATTTTATTTTAACAGCAACACAAACGGAGCAACAAGAAAGTGAAAAAGAACTTCACAAAAAAAAAAAAAAACAGCTGCAAATATATATATTTATATATATATATATATATATATAAACAGCCCAGCAAACTAAAAAACTATCATAAAAGATTAGAAAATTTAATTGTAGCTATTTAAACAAAAATGAAAAGTCGAGAAATTTATACTAAAAATAATAACGAAGCGAAGCACAAAAAATACACTTTAAAACTCAAAGAAACGACAAATGCGTAAAATGTGCAACTAAAAAAATTTATAAGTAAAATTTCAAAAAAAAAAAAAAAAACAAAAAACCAAGCAAAAAAACAAAATATTTTTCAAGTGTGTGTAATTTTTTGAACATAAACAATAATTAATACAAAGCGTAAATGAATAATTAAAAATAGTTGTCTGTGTTACGAAATACAAATATAAAAATACATACAAATTACAAAAATTGTATAAAAATAAAACCAGGCATTTTTAATTAACCCAAGGATCGCGTGCTATAAAATTTATGGCAGCGCACAAAAGTAGGCAACAGCAAATTAATAAACGATCGCGAATTACCATAAACATAAGCTGTTGCATACTTTGCAGCGCGCGCTGTTGGCCGACAGATGTCGCCAGGCGTGCGAGACGAAGCAAACGCACGAAATGCAAATCTCGTACACACACACACACACATGCATAGACACTTCACACATGTCGCCTGCCCACATATGTGTGCTTGGAGAGAGCGAACAAGTAAACGAACGAGCGAGCGAGAAAGAGCGTGTGTCCAAGCATGTGCTGCCGCTGCCCAGTGGGCCCCCATTGGCCGCTGGCCATACAAACGCCCGTATCCGGACCCATGCCCCCACATTCCCTCAAGAGTCACACAACGCTCTTAGCTCGACCAACAGTGACCAATCCAACATAACTGGCCGCCCAATTGGCGGGGCGGAAACTTCAATTCGAATTGGAATCTAACGACTGCGAGATGCTCGCACACATGTGGCCGGCGCATGTGTGAGCCAGCCAAAAGCCAACGCAAAGCCAAAGCTGACGCCGACGCTCGCAGCGCTGCTAACGTCGCTGCCCAGGCTAGCGTAGCCAACCACCCGCCCATGCCCAAGGCTGCGAGTAGCTTGTGGCCATCTCGAACTTGTTCGCACAACGGAGCGTCGAACATGTTCGCTTCCTTCGGTCTGTGTCGAGCTGTTGTGTGAACGTTTGTTGCTGTTGTTGCATTCCTTTTATTAGATATGGACTTTTGATATATCATTAACCCTTTCCAGGACTCCCTTAAGAGCCTAGCCACTAGCTGCTCGGCTTTGCAGGATAATTGAAGGATAACTGACTGACATTTCTTTTATATTCTGATATTCTCAGAGATTTGCCCATAAAGGTAGGTTTAAAAATGGGAATAAACTCGATTCGCGTCTTATACATGAGAAGATGTATTTAATACTTTAGCACTTTGGCTCTTATACGTTCAGAGTCAGAGCGCTTAGTCGGGAGTATCTAATAGAATATACCCTATGTACCTAGCTTACAATACAAACGGCCGTGCCTGCTCTTCCCCCAGCCTAACATTATGGACAATTTGATATTGAATATCTTGCACTTATTGTCAAATCTTATGAAATTTAAAAGCCATAAGCACGTCATTATGGTCTCAAGCAGAAAGTTATGACCAGATCGAAAGTATATAGTTGGATGTATAAGTATATAGTATAGCATATATATTGAATAAAAAATTCAAACACTAAATGACCATTCTTCACTTTTTGGATGCAAACTGCATTTATTTTATTCCAGAAATACGTATATGCTAAAAACGGATACCTAATATTATATTGGAAATTCGTTAAAGTCTTATACTTCCGATAACCAGGTATACGGATGCGCATCAATATGTCAAGGCGTAAAAATTAATATATTCTTAACTCAAAGCGCCGAATTTTCTCCAATCACCAGATAAACATATATAGATACATAGATACATCTTATCTAGCTGGAGTTTATTCGACAGATATACTCTATTCAAAATCAAACATTAAATAAATAATATATAAAAAAAAAGTTTACCCGTCCAGGACTCTACTAGATTGTCTTATACTTGAAAAATGAAAATAACGCTTAGTAAAAATATTTAAAAATATTGAAAATTTATTCAATTAAAGTTGTTGTAGAATACCTCCGTTCTTATATAATGTTCTTATTTGTAATTAATTTTTTCTCCCTGGTGTAGATAGCCCGAGCGCAAAGAGAAATAAGTCTCAAATGTAGATTGTCCGAGTAAAAAGAAATTTGAACACAGAAGAAACATAATGCCTATTGAAGAACTGTCTGATGTAGATTGCCGAATGCATGGAGGATAACGATAGGAGTGTCAAATGTAGATGAACAAATAGTTGATTACTTAACACTCATAAGAAATCAAGCTATTACGATATGAACATGTAATATGGCTTAAATACTTCCCGATATCGTTTACCTGAGTGGAAAGTGGAAAAATTTGGCTATGCACCCAAAGAAGAAGAAGAACTGTCTGATGTAGAATGCCTGAGTACGAAAAGGTAATTGTTATTCTGGCTACTCAAAAAAAGTAATGAAAATTGGCAAATTTTTGGCTTACAAAAATAGGAAACTAAAAGCTGAACAAAAAGTAGAAATACAGAAATACAAAAAAAAAAAAAACAAACAAAAACAACAAGGAATCAAAATAAAAATAAAAGACTTATAAAAGACGAATTCGTTGCGACTCTTGGCATAGGCCAAAACCGAATGAGCCGGCCAATGGGACTCTGAGCCTTTTATAGGCCCCCCTCAAAGCAACTCGACTATGTTATCGACTTCAGAGCAGCCTTACATATCGATAACGATATTTATTAAGCGATTCGATTAGAGATTCCTCTTAGAGAAGGTAAATATAAGTATAAATAGAAAACGAATCCGAACTGAGTTCTTATTGGGGAGAACAGATTATTGGGAGCCAATCAAATGGTCAGGGTGCAATTAATAGCAGCTCTTCAGACGAATCCATTAGCAAGGCATCCAGGCAAGGCAGACAGATTGCGCTGGCAATTGCCCGCAACCGTTTTAGGTGCCCTTCCCTGCCCCAACACCTAGATGCAGCTTATGTGGAGGACTACGACTGCCTTGGCGACCTGGTGAGAGCATGGGGAACTGGGCTTGGACAGATTTGGGGGTACGACGGAGCAAGCAATTCAAGTGTGTGTGCCTGATACTCGTATATCATGGGTAGCCTACACGAGTGTGAGCCTGTGTGTGTGTGTGTGTGTGGCCATAAGGGTGAAACTTTTACTGCTTGCTTACAGAGATTCTTTTCTGATGATAAATTAATTTATTATGTTCGAATTGAAGCACTCGCAGCCAGAACGAGAAACGGGAGTCAGAGACCGAGACGGAGGCCGAGGCCGAGGACGAGACCGAGACCGAGCCAATGCTGTTAATGTGAGCGGATGTAACAGCCATTGCCAGGCCAGGACTAAGCTCATGTAAATGTGCACACACAAACACACACACGCACACATATAGGCACACTCAGATATGTGCGTGTGAACTGCCTCAACTTGTAGATGCAGAAACAAATGCGAGACTCAAGCGCGAAATGTGTGTGTGTGCCTGAGTCTCTATGAGTGTGTGTGTGTGTGTTTCAACCCTTTCGCAAGTGTGTAAGCAATTACAGCAACAACAGCAACAACAAGAACAACAACGACGAGGACTACAACAACTATGGAAATAATGAACAACACCATCTGACCACTTGAATAATTTCGAAAAGTGGCGGGTGGCCGTAGAGCCGAGTGCGCCGGGTGATGTTTTAATTGAAAGCATCGCCAGCATGGCGGACCAAATGTGACAAGGACAACAGGGCAGGACAGGACAGCGCGACCATCCAGCCACCCACCCGGACAGCCAGTTATGGCCAAACATGGCGGCGAGCGTCCCATCCGAAGGACATGCGTTGATTACAGAATGCACAGTGTGAATTCCCAGCGCAGCCAGAGGGTTGTGTTGTGCGTGAGTGCGTGTGTGTGTGGACTTGGGGGCATGGTGGCTCCAAGGGATTCAGGCGCTGGCCACTGGCAAAGACGCGCGCCCGGACTGGCCGAGGAAAAAGAGTTTGTGCAAAGGCAAATAGAAAATGGCCAAAACCGAATTCAAAACTTTGAATCGCATTTGGTCCTGGCCATTGCCATGGAAGAACAAAGTTTTACACCCACACACATGAGAATTCGAATGGTTGGATTTCGTGTGGCTGAGAGGGGAGAAAGAATTGGATGAGAGGGGGAGGGGCATGGCAACCCGGAAAGCACAGAAAGTCAAAGAACAAATGTCTGAGGCTCCGCACCGTCTGCCCCAGCATCCAGAAGGCCACACAAAACATTCGTGAGGGCAAAAAGAATGGCGCGAAATAGGGCCTAACCGACAGCCAAATACCCTGTAAAATGCGAAATTTTGCTTGTTGATGCTCTCATGAGAATAATATCGATATAATGGGAAATAAGGGGAAAACAAAAAGGTTCAAAGTGCGTACAGCTAAAAAACGGCTTAAAACTGAAGAATACCCTGTAACAAATGACAATTTAATTCTATTAGTTAATTAGACTTAATAATCTCTGTAATGGGTGTTACCTAAGAGAGACTTGTCTTAAAAAATGGCATCATTCGGCTTTAAAGCTAATCGAAGCTAATTTTGAACTTTTTAAGCAGAGGAGACGCATAAAATACCCTGTAATTAGAAAGTCTGACAGATGTCTAAAAGCCATACACTGGAATTAAACGAAGTGAATGAAATATTATAAGTAAATAAGAAGCCAAGCTGTAGGACTATTAAACACCCTGTAAAATGTTGATTTAACAGGCTGTTATGAAAAAATGAAGACTGTACTAAATTATAGGCATACGCATGGTATACAGACCTTAACAGATTCTCGGAAAGCTAAAAGAACTTAAAATCAAAGTGCGCGACTATAAGATACCCATGAATCAGAATAACACATATGTTTTAAGCAATCTGAATAGGATTTTGGTTCCACAAGGATATAATAATAATATATACTTTAATTCCTAAAAACCCGTTTAAATAGTTGCACAATTGTGAAATACCCTATAGCATATGTATGTGCAAAGTGGGTTTTGAAAGAATAATGAATCGGACAGTATTGGGAATACGAAATTCAAACGGAAAAGCTGGCAGAATGTGAACGGAAAACGGACTTCTTAAAGGAAATGTGTTGCTGCTTTCAATTATAAATTCGCAGGTATAAGGAAGATAATGTAATTAGTTCCTTAATAATACGTGTAGGTCTGTCGATTAGCTCTGAAAAATAGCTCCATTTATACCCTATATCCATTTGGTTGCAGGGTATTGAAGCTGAAGGGATGCATTTGCGCATTGACACCGCAAAGCAACCCAAAGAAACTGAACCAAACCCAGCTAAACCAAGTCAAGCCGGAGCGGAGCAAAGCGACCCGGCGCCAGCTCCAGCTCTGGCTCCATTTTGTGTGTTTGTGGGTGTGTTGTGTGTGTGTTTGTGAGTGTGTGTGTGTGTGTGGGTGAATATCGTGCTCTAGAGACCAAATGGAAACTTAAGCCTTTCTTTTGTGCCCGGCTAAGGACTCTCATGCTGTCCATGAACCTTTGTAGCGCTTTGGCTGTAGAGCGGAGTGTCAAGAGAAAGAGAAAGAGAGATATAGGGGGGGTTTCGTGCGGGAAGGGGGACGCAGGCTTTGACGCAGATACAGAGAGCGGTCGGCGCGCGTCCTTTCAATGCATCCTTTTTGGCGCGCACAAAATTCGTGTTGTTGTTCGTCTGCCCAGCGACCATGTGCGAGTTAGTGTGTGTGTGTGCAAGTGTGTGTGTGCATGTTTGAAAATAGCGTGTGGAGTGCACTGTCCTTACATTGTATTCTGCTTGCAATGGCGGAGAAGAGGGGCCGACACACACACACCCACACACAGACAGAGAGGAGAGAGAGTGGTCTATTGCCTGGCTAGGTAGGGGCTGGGTAGGTGGAGCAGGACACACGGGGCAGGACATGGTACGCTCGCTCGCGCGCTCGCTGGCTCGTTAATAAGAGCCCCCAAGGAGCAACCCGCCGCCCCCGCCAGCCCCACTCACAGACGCCGCAGCCGGCGGGCGGTGCGGCCTCACAGCGTTTGTGCCGTGTGCAACGGCAAGTTGCACGTTAGCCATGGCTACCTGCCACCAGCTAGCCCCGACCACCGACCCCTTGCAGCCAACCCCAAATCCAACTCCCTCGCTGGGTTTCTGGCTAAATGCGCGCCGCTGTCCAAAGCACGATATGTGGAAAGTTTGTCTGAAAAAAAGAGGAAAAAAAAACAGAGAAGGGAAAATAATGAATAAAAGAATCATTAAGCCGGCGAATGTGTGTGCGACGGCGTTGCAAGGATGCACGGATATACAGGCTACTACTACGAGGACGACGACTGCAGCTGTGGGGTGCGGGGCTGCGGGGCTGCGGGGCTGTGGCTTCCAGGCAACCATGCCCACCAAACCGACCGCCGTCCCACCAGCCCGCCCGCGCTTGCTGCATGGCTGACATTCAATGACTTCTCTAACTTTTCACTGGGTTTTTGTGCATTCTTCTTCTAGCTGCCACATAGAGTGTGTATGTGTGTGTGTGTGCGTGTTAGCTGTGTTTTTGTTGTTCTTTCGACTCTTTCAAACAAATGCGAATGCGAATGCAATTGTGACTTGGCTTTGGCTTTGGCTTTGGCCACACCCCCCAGGCAACCAGCCCAGGCCACCCGCCGCCCACTTTTCGTTTATTTGGAAAATCCATTTGTCCACCTTGCCTCAAGGAGTCCGCTTGCCACCCCGCTGCTTGCTGCTAAATGTGAGACGGTCTTTTGCTTTGTTGCCTGCTCGCCTGCCGCTCGCCACGTTTTGTTGCACAATTGCGACCGGGCAACGCATTGGGGGTGCATGGGCTGTGCTGTGGGGCAGCTGCAGCTGCGACCATTGAACGCATCCTGAATTGTCGTTGGCATCTTTAATGACCTGCACATTGAGCTGCTCGAGCGGCGGCTGCCACTAAAAGTGCAACAACAATGAAATCTTCATCTGGATATGGCTTTGGTTTTGGCTTTGTTGTATTCGCAGCCGGATTGCCGCTTGCCGCTTGCAGCTTGCAGCTTGGCAGCATAACTATTTAAATACTTCCCGACCCAATATTCCGGCCTTAAAGCGATCCAGTTCTGGCCCGGAACTCCAATTTCTTGTTTACCCGCAACCGAGCCTTAACTTTTACTGAACCATTTTCATTCAAAACATGATTTGTTGACGAACCAAAAAGAGATTTTGACTTGAACCGTGAGCCGATCCAAATACATTTTTTTTTGGCTTGCGACCATGCCTTGCATATCGTGTGCCTCTTGCTTAAGTCCAAATCCTTACCAAGATTTAATTTATTTAATAAATTAATTACATCGTAAAGTAAAATGAATTCACAAACAAATTGCTTATAATTTGACTTGAACCTAGATATACCAAAAAGTCTCCGAAGTCGACAACACTTTTAACCTTGTTCTTTGCTTAAATTAAATGTCCTGATTCATTTGACTACAAAGACTAGTACTGAAATCGGACTTAGTCAGTGTCTCCCTCTGCAAGTCAGTCAATCAGTCAGTCAGACAGCTATCACTCTGTCATTCAGCAAGTCAGTCAGTCAGTCAACCTGGCAGCAATTCATTCATTAAGTCCATCAGTCAGTTGATCAGTCACTTAGTTAATCAGTCAATCAGTCGGACACTCAGCAAGTCAGTCAATCTGTCAGCTACTCAGCAAGTCAATCACTAAGGCAGTCATTGAGTCAGTCACTCAGCAAGTCAATCAATCAGTCAGTAAGTCAGCTAGTCAATCAGTAAGTCAGTCAATGAGTCTGTCTCTCAGCAAGTCAATCAATCAGCCAGTAAGTTAGTAAGTTAGTCAGGCAATTAGTCAGTCGATCAGTCAGTTATTCACCCAGTCAATCAGTCACTCAGTAAAAACTTCATTACGTAGATATGGATGTAAACAATTACACATAATGTGACATTTGGAATATAAGTATAAAATAGTACATAGAGCAAAAACACAATTCCGAGAGCTCTGCTCGTATAGCACCTGCCCGACCTGGTCTGATTTAATTAAAAATGTTAAATCGCAGTGCCGTCCATTTAAATGCGCTTTGCGCAAATTTATGAGACGCGTGCTCATTGCTCGGACAGCAGCCAGGTCCGAAACAAACCCAGCCCAGACGTGAGCCGTACCCAACTGCCAGATTAGTTTGCAGGCTCAGTTAGTTGCCAGGTGAGTGCGCACATGTTGACATTTTAACGGCTCGTCAAAGAGTTGAAGAGTGCGACATGCGACATGCGGCATGCGGCATGTGGCATGTAGCATTGTTGCACGTTTACTTGAGATTGGCTAAGATGTCGGTGTAACTACTTACGGCCCAACTGAGACGAATTGTCGAATTCCTGCTCAACGCTTGGCTTTAATTAAATTCCCCGACAAGCGCTAATTACTGATTAGCTGCGACAATTTGCTGCCGACTGCCACAAGAGGTCAGCGGGTCAACAAGTCACAAAAAAAACCCTCGAAAATAATCATATAGAAAAAGAAACATGTTTTTTATATTTAATAAAGCTACTGCAAAGCATCCCAAAACACGAGATAGAGAGATCAGCAGATCCGGCAAAGGTTAATTGTCTCTTCCACAGCCTCATTTGCCGGCCAAAAACTGACCAATGGACCGCGGCAGGGTCAGGCATAGCGAAGAGGGGAGGGGGGGAAGGGGCCGACTGGGGTGTGATCTCACTGATGCTGGGCAAAACGGGCTGCGAAATTTGCCCTTTTATGCCCGAAAATAAACAGCAGCAACCCCTGACAAAGCTGGGCCGAGCGGGCGGGGTCGCCGTATCAACCGGTTCCATGCGGGAAGCTGCGCTGCGGTTCGCTCTGCTCGTGTGCATATATGTATATACATATATGTATATTATGTGTGTAAGTGTGTGTGTGCTTTAATGTCGCACACTATTTATTAGCCTTAGGATTAATAAATCTATTTGGTCACCGTCCTAATGAAATCACCAACGCCCCAGCCAAGACCCCAACTCCAAGCCCAAACCCCAGCTGGCAGACCCCCAACTTCAACAGGGCCGCAGGCGCAGCAGCCTCATGTGTGTGTGTGTGTGTGTGCGCGTGTTTGTATTTGTTGATGCGGCTGACGCAACGCCAGCAGATATGTATCTTCGCACACACCCACACACAACAGCTGCTCCCCCGTCCCTGGCAAAACCCTCAAGTAACAAGCGAGGTCGCAGCGGCCAGCAAATGAGTCCTGGCCGCATACGGCTGGGGGCAAGGCGAGGGGGGGCGGCGCGATTGTGGGCGGGGGGCTGGGGACTGTGCTCAGAAGTTGCCAATTTGCCTTTTTGAATTTACGCATAGCTAAAAGTATCCTTTCGGAAACCACAAATATTTACCCAGCTCAAGGCACAGGTCTGTGGTCGCCTCGAGTCCTACTGCACGCTGCCCCGCCCTCTTGGCCAGACAGGCCGCAGGCGACGCCATCGCGTTCAAAAGTCTGCCCGAACCTGCCACCCGCCTCCGCCCACTTCCCCTATACATCCATACCCTTAGCCCGAAGTCACTTGCAACGACTGCCTGGCGGCTGTCTGTCCCATGCGTCGTCCAGGACTGGCGGCTGGCAATTTTCAAAATCTGTCGGACCATCATTTTCAATCCCCCAGCTCGTTCGCATCGCCCCGCCCTGCCCGTCGAGAGTGCCCGTTCGGAGCGTTCGGCGAACCCCAAAAAGCCCTCGACCAGAACTTATTTTTCCATCTGACACTAGCCAAGTTGGACCAATACTCATATTTACACCATATGCACACACACACACACGCACGCAAGCACATCTATAACGTATGTGTGTGTGTGTGTTCGGCGCCTGGAAAAGACTTTTGAAATGAGATTAAAAACGGCAAATTCCTGCAAGGGTTACACATCCTTCGGCTAAGAGTAATGAATGCGGTTTCTGCCCAAAGTCAAATTTTAGAAAGTGTTTTATTTGACTAGGTTAGCGCAGCAGCCCAATACCGACCGCCGCCCTTTCCTATGCCCCTGCCCCTTCCCCTTCACGCCCCAAAAAAGCCTGCACGCGACCAAAAGCATACAGAGTGATCGGCAAGGGCAGGGAGCGCGAAAGGAAAGCAAGGATTGAATACTCAAATGAAAGTTAAAGATATTTAAAAAAAAAACGGAAATGCAAATTTGGAAGAACGGTCACATTGCATATGAATTGCAGTGTTGTAAAATGCTGCAGAAAATTTTTAGATACAAAAAAAAAATGCAATTACTGCAGGGCTGCTACTACCGGCAATATCTAGATTTGAGTGTTGTGAAGCGTTTTAAGACACTTGGTAATAGAAAGATGATAAAAGCTAAAAGCAACTCGTTTAAATACCAACAGCAAATTACGAAATCTTTCGGACTACCTTTATCTGACTCAAAATAGCCCGTACTACAACTACAACTAAAACTGTATACAAAAAGTGTTGTAAAACATTGCATTAAAGTTAAGTTCATAAATAAAATCGTTAACGGTAAATCATTTATTCGAATGAAGATTAATTTTCTGATATTTGGAGTAAGTCAACAGTAATATATTCCAACTATTTAACAGTGTTGTAAAATGCTGTCATACACTGAAATGGTCGCTTAATGCGTATGCCAGCAGCTTCCTTCTCCTAAGTTTAACCACAAGGGATCTTATTTACAATGACTGTTATTATTCCAAATACAATTTTAACAATTCTTAAACTCTGTTCGTTTCCGCTAGTTGAGTGCTGTAAAACGCTTGCTGTAAAACGCTTAGATTTAATGAAACTCCTGAAACAAGCTGGGAACTGTCTACGCTGTTTCAACTGGAAAATCTAAATATTAATTTTCGATGATTCAATATTCTCTGAGCCTTTCACCGAGATGTCCAACTGGTTTTTCAGCCAGTTAAGTGTTGCAAAACACTTAACAACTTGATATTTGCAAAATGATACAGACAAAACATGCTGCTAAATGCTTTCATAATCAGCAAATATAAACATCAATTTTTGAGGCTTTCGGATTTCATGTACTGACTGACTGATTCTTCAGCAAGTGAAGTGTTGTAAAACGCTTTGCAGCATCTTGTTGCTCAATTAAACTTCTGAAACAAGCTGTAAACTGTCAATTGTTCTCTCAATTGGCAAATCTAAATTTAAATTTCTGATGCTAAATATTCCCTGAACCTTCCGTCAATTTATGTAACTGGTTTTTCAGCAAGTTAAGTGTTGCAAAACGCTGTATACACACTTAGTTGCTAAATAATACCGTCAAAACAAGCTGCTGACGGCTAAATGCTTTCGAAATCAGCAAATCTAAATATCAACACCAACTTTTGGCCAACCGCCCCACACCCCTCCAATCCCACCTGACTCGGCTCGCGGCCCACAGATCCTTAGGCTGGAAAAGTGGGTGCACAAATGTTTATTGCCTACTTGCGGATATTTGGCGTAGGCCGCAAAATTCGAAAACATTGAAACATTTTGTAGGCATTTATGCAACTCATTTGATTTACGATTCGCTTTAATGGGCTGCTTGGCCGGCGGCTTACGTTGGCAGCGAGCGGCAGGACGGCAGGACGGAAGGGCGGGCAACAACGAGCACGTACATGCCACAAGCTGCTTTGCCAAGCTGTCGAGCGCCGTCGAGTCAGTGCCTCAGCCAGGGCCCCGACAAGGTCGCGAGTGCTAACCTTTAATCTCTCTACGTGCGTGCCTGTCCAACTGGCTCAATGTGCCTGTGCCTGTGCCTGGGCCTTGGCCTGGGCCTGTTCCTGTGCCTATATTTTAGTGCCCATTTCTATTTCGATTCCTACTTCTGTTTTTCTTGCCAGCTGAGCTCGTCCCGGCTGCCAACATCCAGTTCCCAATTTCAGTTGCCAGACCAGATGCAATGGCTGCGTCTCCCGTTACCATTTCCACATTCAAGTTTAGCAAGGGTTGAAAAGCGACAGGCACACAGACGCAGACACACACACACACATCTGCATGCGCCACGTCCCGCATTTGAAGCTCAACAAATTACCAAAGGCCAAAGCCGTTGCTGACCGGCCGACCAACGGGCAGTGCCTGTCCGTTTCCCCCGGCCTAGGCCTCGGCCCATTGTGTGTAAATATTTTGAGGCACGCGTGTGTTCCTTGCTCTCATTATAAAGTTTAGCAATCAACCCTCAAAGAACACACACAGGCACACACACACACACACACATGCACATAATTGAAACTTATGTACTTTTAGAATTAGAATTGAATATTTATATACCTTATAGCATGTACAAGTTACCCACACAGTCCATGCACAACTTCAAAGGACACTTTTATCACACTACTTATTTTAATGACATCCTTCACGTTCTGTATTTACGTGTCAATTGATATCAGAGTCTTTGTCATGAGGTGAAGGGTCCAGCTTAACTAGTCCATAGCTTTGCCAACAACAAGCTCAGTTTATTTCCTTCGATTGTTTCTGCATCTAAATACTTCTTTTAATATATGATCTCCTCGATATTGATCGCTATTTATCCCATGAAATGGTCAAACATTTAATGTGAAATGTCATTTTGCAAAATAAGCTTCAACTTTGTTTTTGACAATTTCAACATCCCAAATGAAAGAAATGTCTGTTCACGAATTCAAAAGCGAATTTACCGCATTTTATTTTCATTTTGACGCCAAGTTTAACAAGATTTTCAGATACGAAAAAAAGTTATTAAATTTATAATTCCCAAGTCTTAAAATTATACTTCCAAAACTCGAACTCCCACAAATGGTTAAAACTGAAACGAATTTCAAGCATCCTTGTGGAGGGCTGGAAAACTGTGCTCATGAGAGAGATGTACTCGATATTGTCAAGACATATGTATCTATCCATCTATTCACCTGCCTATACGAACTGTTCGAGCGTGAAAGGTGTCGAGGTGAAACTTGGCATAGAGCCATATTTATGCTGCAGCAAGCATATATCTTAGAGTCGGCCAGATTGTAGCCCTTAAACATATAGCTACTAAGGGTCAAACGTGGTTAGATTTGCCAAAATCCTTTGGTTGACTTAAACAACCCTACCTGTAAAGACTTTTTTATGGTTCAAAGTCAATTAGCTATTGTAATCAATTGGGGAAGTCAAGTGTGCTCCACAATGGACAACGAAACTTATAGCTCTTTGTCCAGTCCTCCAAATACAATCCTCAGCCTGATCATGGCTAGACTCTATAATTTGCGTATCTAGAATGTATTCCGGAGTTGTTCACTCCAAATGCGGAATCTGCATATTAGGAATTAGGAGCTTTTGCATGTGCTTTCACAGTCTGTAATGTGCACGAAAACCTGTGAAAGCCTGAGGTGAGCTCTTCTTCATATAATCGTCAGTTTGTTTTTGTCCTCGCTTGCCAACTGCATTTCTGGCTAGAAGCCTCTTCTCATGCTCCTGTTCATATAGCTCCAATAGGAGCAATGCGGA
Organism: Drosophila littoralis; assembly: GCA_018903485.1. Taxonomy (NCBI): domain Eukaryota; kingdom Metazoa; phylum Arthropoda; class Insecta; order Diptera; family Drosophilidae; genus Drosophila; species Drosophila littoralis. The sequence goes on from JAEIGF010000591.1 coordinate 13,751,151, forward strand.
CGATCAGGAAATTTAAGATGTTTCCTATAAGACGTCTTCTTTGCGTTGGGAAAATTATTCACAGGTACAGCAATTGTTATTGTACTTAAAAGTACATAAAACTGGCCTTTTCATATTGGACTAATATATATCAGGTTCCAATATTCTGTTATATACAAACACTGGGAAATGTGTTCAGTTTCAGTGCCCAACTGGATAAATGTAGTTTGCTTTAAATATTATTTTGTGCTCTTGATATTGGTATATTCAAATTGAATTGTCAAATATTTCGGTATTTGTACGATTCTCATCTGCTTAAATCTGCGCAATTTCCATGGAGTTGAATTACATTTCGGGCACTTTTCCACTTTTCCGTGTTTCCGTGTTTCTGCTAATTGTGAGTGAGAAACTTTCAAGGCTGGACAACTTGAAACTAATGCAAATAACAGTGGGCAGCCGTTGCGGCAACCATTGAATATGCACACCAATACAAGCGCATACACTCTCACACACACACACACAGAGAAATACAGTTAGACGGCAACGGCAACGGCAACGGCAATGGATGCGCATCGTAATGGCGGCAGCGGGTGGATTTACGGCTGGATGGTCGGTTGGCAGCCAAAGGCCGTCGACAGTCGAGAGTCGGCTGTCCGATGTCCGATGTCCACACGGTCCGCAGTCCGCAATGGGTAGCCGGTGGTGTTTGCTTGCCGGCAGCAATAACCCTTTTTCACACACACACATACACACTCGCACACACATACACACTCGCACACTGGCACACACACACTGTGTTGGCTTTGTGTTGGTGCTCGCCCACACGCGCCATGTCGGACGCAGTGCGCCTGCCTGTCCGCCATCGCCATCGGCCCGCCACCTAAAAACCCATCTCATTAAATAATTCTGACCATTTGAAAGCGAATTTAACCTTTTGTTCTCAACAAGAACGTGAGAACAAGAACCAGAACGGCAGCGGGAGCGCGAAAGGGGAGCGGGAGCAGGAACGGGAACGGGATTGGGTTTGGGGCTTGGGCTGACTTCAGCTGGGAATTGAGAGCATTGCGAATCAGCCATGTGAAGCTGCAGCCATGTCGTAAAAAAGCACACACACACACAGCCTGATGCTACACACATGTGTGTACACACCCGCGCGCGCACACACACACACACACACATACGGACACACGGACACGCAAGCTATATACAACTCTGAGCCGACGCTGGGGGCCTTTTGTGCTCGTTGGCGACTTGGCTTCGGTTTTTTGGCTTCTAATTGTTCCCCTTCCACTTCTGGTCGTCCTTCATGTAGTCGTCGTTGTTGTCACTCGATGCCGCCGCCCAGTTGCCAAGCTCACGTGTGTGCCACATGTGTGTGTGCGTGTGTATTGGGTGTAAATTAATTTGAACCCACTCGAAAGATTTAAATGCGCGTCTTTCAGCATGTGTGTGTTGTGTGGATATACCTTTGAAAAGTATTTCAAACAAATCACAAACAGATATTCGACATTCATTGTTTTTAGGTCTAGACAAGGCGTCTTGACAAACCCACCCAAGAGCAGAGCCGAACCCTAAACCAAGCCCAAACTCAAAATCCATACCCTACCATCCCCTGCCGCCCATTCCCCTTTCAGCTCCAGCAAAAACTACACACATTCCGCATTCGTCAGGCAAATAATTTGCTTATGATCAACATTCCAGCAACACATTTGGGAATTACTAAGGGCCCCGCGTCCCCAAGAAGTAGACTATGAAATTGTTTATCCCAAATGAAAAACGTGTGGGATTCTTCTTCTCTGAATACGATATCTTAAAATTGATGTGTTGGTACATAAATGAAGAAAGTTCTCTTTTTGAAAGGTGTAAGTAGTAAAAAGTTTATGGAGGACCCTTACCCCTCACCATCAACTTAATTATATTAAATTAGTTTTATTATTTTTGTGAATTTAAATATTGAGAAGAATAAAAACACTGGTGAAATCTTTTTTAAACGAAATTAAAAAAATTAAGTCATATTATTTATTATACATTTTCCCTAACCTCGCCCTGGGTACAAATACTCTTCGACATTGTCTTATTAATTATAAACAATGACTGCCTGCTTTTTATAATAATACTTTTACTCAGAATTAAAAGAAAATAATAAAAATAACGAGAAAGTTAGGATATCTTCGGCACGCCGAAGACTTAATACCTTTGATGACATTTCCCTCATTCAGATATGCGAGAATTGGGCAGCTCGTAGGTGCAGAGTTTGTTGAAAATGTCTTCGAAAACAATGTTAATTATGTTAAATCCTGCTATTCAACCGATCTTTCCTATAACAGCTATATTATATAATGGTCCGATGTTTATAAGATTTCGCAAATGTGCAGGGTGCATACTGAAACTTATAAATGTCGAGTTTGGAAAAGATATCTTGAAAAACCAAAAAAGTTTCTCCTCCATGTGCTTAATTGTCAACCGATCTTTCCTATGGCAGCTATATAATATATTGGGCCGATCCGGAATGAAATAGAAACACAGACCTATGCAAAGTTGCAAGACGGTAGCTCCGAGAGACTAGTTCGTATAGAAACAGACAGACGGACAGACAGACGAACGGACGGACAGACAGACATGGTTATATCAACTCGACTGTTAATGCTGATCTAGAATATATACACTTTACGGGCTCGGAGATGTCTCCTTCTATGCGTTATACATTGTATAACAAAATTGTAATTGAATGTTAAGATAATTGTGTTAGGTGACATGAAAAGTATCGAAAAATTCCAAACATGATATTAAAATGTATATTTTTATAACAACCTAGGTAAAGAGTATTCAGATATATCAAAAATGCGATCTAAGAGCTCTTAGTTAACCATTTATGGAAAGCCTCCAGACCTCCAGACAATTTAATTAATGACTCACTCTTTGGCTTTGGCTTAGGTAAAAATTGAAACCCGAGCTATGCAAATACCCTACTCAGGTAGTTGTTAACTGTTTTGAAACTGTTTTCTCTGTCTCACTTTTTCGCTCTCCTCTCCACTTTCCATCCCTTTCGGACCCATTCGAAATATAGGCGCAACATTTGTTTATCAGGGGTTGCTTCATAGCCGAGATCAGTAACTACCCCTAACAATAAGAAAAAACTCGCGATTGGGTAAAATATGATTCCAATCAGATCGGGGAGGTGCCTACAGCTTGACCTTTTGCAGTGCCGGCTGGATCAATATTTCGGACGCCACTGTAGCATACATCCTAGGGAATAAGAGTCGCTGCAGAAAAGTCGTCAGTTGTTGAGATTCCTTTGGCTAACTAGCAGCTATTTTAATTTGATCGCGACTGCAAATTATCACAAGTGAGGGTTTTAAAAGAACATTACAAAGATTACTTCTTTTGAATAATGTAAATAAGTCTTTTAAATCTAAATAAAAACGGTTTGCAAATACTAAATAGCTCAATATTGTTTAAATCACTTTTAATAAAAGTTATTACAATCGACAAATTCGGAGGAGCCTATTTGCAAGAATTCTCAAATGTTCACGACTTAACATGAGTACTTTTATGCAAAATGTTAACTCACTGTTAAGGTTTAACATTTTGAAGATTTTATTTGATAAAAGAAATTAGGTTATGTAAACATATTATATTGGGAAAATTAGCTTATATTCGGGGCAAATATGAAGAAACAAAGAGATAAGAATAGAACTTAATTAAATTCCATAACATTTGGAATTTGCTGAGGAACAGAATCAAAAAGCCAATAAATAGTCCCTGCAACAAATAATTTACGGAGCTGTGCTTGTGTTAAATTAGATTTCGTTAGATGAGGTTAGACGGGTTAACCAATAGAACGTGACACCGTGATGCATTTTTTGTTATTAACATATTGTAAGGGTAATATAATCTAGATGACATATTTTGAGTTCCCCAAATTAAAAGCCTTACTCATCTAACATTAATTGTGTGCTATATGTATAGATAAGTTAGGATTGTTAGTTAGGATTGCAAACTCTTTTTTCAAGACGTCGCAAATTATAATAACAACAATAATAGCAATAATTATAGGCCAGTAAGAGGCTTTAGTCAAAAACTGCCGACTAAAGGATACCCTGAACCCTCTTCTATAAAGATGCTTCACCTATATATACTACTCTAGAAGCTATGTGTCAGGGCTGGTGACCTAGGGCAAAGAGGTAAAAGATTTGCTCAAAAAACAGGATCCATTGGAAACGGGGCAAGCTATCGATTATCGGAAACAACTACGCTCAAAGCATTTTAAGTCTCTTTATACCCATTTTACTCATTTTCAATGGGTTCTGGGTACACAAAATATATAACATGAATAAATAAATGTTTAAAAAGAAGAAACTTTAATTCAAATTTAGACAGAATAAATGCAATTTTGCGACTATTTCAAAAGTCAATTTTGAATATCTTTCAGAGAAGTCAAAAACTGACGAACTGAACAAATATTGATGCAGGCATATAAAGAATTATAGATTAATGTATTTTACATTATGTATTTAATTGCCAACAGGTGAGAAGTTTGGTTTGTTGAATTCACATATTACGCACGCAACCCAAAAATGTCAACTTTAAATAAGAAAAACATTGCCATATAAGAATTTGTCAAATGTCTTGACCTTCCAAAACCGATTCGTAATGATTCAACGGTCTAATCAATTTGAACTTTGGTGCCGAGCTGTGACGCGTGTCTCCAGATGAACATCAAGAGGTGATCGAGGCGAATGCCAAAGGGCCGAGGCTGGACAAAGAGCAGTTGTTGTCCAGTTGTTCAGCTGTCCAAGATCTTTGCCTGGCGGCAACCCCGAAGACGAGCTCCTCGACAAACCCGTTTCCCGTGTGGCAATGCACTCGCAGATGGACCTTGGCCAATGGTCAAATGTCCTGCGACTTGGACGAGAAGTGCGGTCAGGCCAAATGGCAGGCACCCCAATTAGGCGGCATGTTTTGGCTTTTCATGGAAAACCCCCTCGGGGAAAATCTGCAAAATGATTGATTTGTTTTTTTTTTTTTGTGTGTTTTTTTGTCTTGCGTCTGCCTTCAAAGTGCGTCGCACAACTACGCTGAAAATGCATAAAAATGCCGACAAAAATTAATCATGTTTTATGCGTCAAAGCTTGAACGCGACCTTGCAAAGGGTTAGCGCAGAGGCGCAGGGGGAGGCGCCACAAAGTGGCAACGGCATCGAGTATCGAGTATCGAATTACAGCGCCGGACGCAGGAACTAGTCATCCCGTGTCCTCGCTCACCTCCTCCAACTCCCACTCCTCCTACTCGTTGTTGCTGTTGTGTTTGTTGATATTGGTTTTTTATAAGCCATAAAAATTGCAAATTCGGGCCGCTGTCCATTTGCCAGATGGGCCAATTGACGTCCGCATATATGGCATATCCAGCATATGCCTAGCCCATTGCCGCTGTGGGTATTCCGTCGGGGCCAACCTTGGGCCATAACTCTCTCCTGCTCAATGTAATTGACAGTTCGCAATTAGAAATGGATGCAAACGTCCAGTCACAGCTCAACCCCGAAAAGTATCATATTACCGCAAAGTGAGGGCACATGTTTCCACCTTCCGTACTGCAGGAATGTGTGCTACAAGCCAAAGGCGACCTCCTGAAAGGTTTTTTTGATTTATGAAACGGCGCAGAGAACTTGCGAAAGAGTTATAGAGATCGGCCAAATAATAATATGGAGCGGAAAAGTTAAGCCAAAGAGCATCTGTTAAATTTGCAGCTCAGTTGCTGTTGAGAAATATGGAATATATATATATATATATATATATGTATATATATAAGTAACAGAATAGATATAGTAGGGATATAGAAAGGGTATAGGGAGCACAGTAATGCAGAGAATATAGAAAAGTCTTAAGACTTGACACACAGCGCAAAAGTTCTATATACTTATACTTATTTCAATAAATTCTTTTAAATTTGAAAATATAGAAAAGATTATTTAAAGATGGGAATTATATAATATATTTATATATTGCCCTGTATAACAGAACGAAGCTGTGCCACAAAATGCAGCTCATCATTCAGAAAGAACACAATTCGAATGTTTTTGAAATATTAAGAAGCAATATACTATATATATATATAAATAAATAGCTTATATTAGGCGCACTTTTCATATGGAATATAATATAATAAGTACGATTGTTTTCATAGAATGTACAGAGCATTTGTTAGTCTAATAGAAACCACAACTCTCTTGTCCCCAACTACATTCTATAAGCTATCTGAAATTGGTATGGGAAATTGGGAAAGTTTAGCAGTTGGTGGAGGGGCTGGAGCTTATTTTTTAGGGTTTTCCTAACGTATGGATGGGTACAATTCAAATGACGGGGCGAGTTGTCGGCTGGTCCAACCGACCGAACGACCGATGTCAAAAGGCGCAAAAAGAAATGCTGTGCGCGTGTGTGTGTGGCCATAAAATACACAAGCCCAACCCCTCCCCTAAGGCGAAACCCCCAAGACACACACACGCGCACACACGCGCACACACAGGCACACACATGCATGCATGCAAATAGCCCTTTTACGCAGGACGAAGGACATTTGACGCCCGGCTACGTTGCGCCAAGCCACGTCCACAAAAGTGACCGTCGAAATCGTAAAACGTAAGACGAAAACGAGCTGGAAAATAAAAACACATTAGACACAAGCAAATATCCTTAACACAGCGTCCCGCAAGTCCTTGTGACCACACACACACGCGCGCACGAGGGCAGCACACACACACACACATACACACACAAATTTATCTCCATTTGACCCTCTTCAAAGTGCTTTTTATAGTCATTTAGTGTTTTGGCCCTCCCGTCAAGTACTTTTATTATACACGTATAAATCCAATTCGGCATTCGGCGGAGCCACAAAACACACACACACACACACACACCCACAAGCACATTCATGTACGTTTGTATACTATATGTGCATGTGTATCGCCTGCCCTCCTCCCGTCCAGTCCCTCAAGAGTAAGGTAAGCGAAACGACAGTCCAACTAATGAAACGGAACCGGGCAACCGAACAAGCTTCTGGACCTTCTGCCACCCAAAAGGACCACAAAATACACTTACATACACATACACACACACCCACACCAACATCTGCATATGTGTATATACATACAAAGAGCAAACTTTGTGGCCCAATGCTCGTTGTCAAAACTACACCCAAAAGCACACACACACGCACACACACGCGAGCACACACAGACACATATGCAAAGCAGCTGCCAAGGTCCTTTCTAGTCGCTGCTGTGGTCCTTTTTAAAATTTTAAGACATGTAAATACAAAAGGTCCTGCGCTGTCCTGTGCCCTTCCATACCATACAGTTGCCCACCCACACACAATACACACACACACACACAGTGTCAGCCACCCCCCAAAAGTCCGAGCAGCGTGGCGCGCGTTTCGCCAACTCGAATGTGTATCATTCCATTCGATCTATAGTCCCCTAACTGTGTGTTTGTGTGTGTGTGTGTGTGTGTGTGTGTGTGTGTGCGCGCACATATCCTGACCGGTCCGTTTGGCCAACCCGCCACATTCCCCCACCCCCCTTCAAACCATTCCGCCACAAACAACGACAAAATATCTGCAAATGTTGTTTTCCTTTGGGCTGTTATTATTTTAAATTTTTTGCATATGCTTCTCCCTCCGCCACTTGCCTCTCCCTCCCACCTCTTTCCCTTAGCTGCTTCTCTCTTATTATTTCTGTTTGTTTTTGGGTCCACTTCAGTTACCAATTCGGTCTCTGTTCTGCCTTGTATTTGTGTAATAACACATCTTGTTGTTTTCTCAGTTTTCTCGACGGTTCTTCCGCTCACTTATCCTTTTTCCCAGCATTCAATTAGTTCGCATTCAATTTATTCGACTTTTAAGCATGCGACAAATTACATAGTTCGAATTATTCGTAGAACTAAACGGGCTGAAACTCAAGCAATGGAAAACTTACATACTAAAATAAAAAAGGAAGAAGAAAACAAGTAAGAGTACCTGACTGGGAGATACGCCGATTAAAGAGAGTCTCTTGACTTGCTGAGTAGTTTACTGCTACATAGAGTAGATTAAGGGTAAGGTGCCCACTCGAGGGGAGAAAGATCTGGAAAATATCTACATTAGTGGCCAGGTGGATAAAATGCTGTTAAAGTCCGTTTCATATTTCATATGTTTAAGGAGTAAGTACTGTGGGATTCTACGGCGAGCAATGACAGTTTGTTAATTTGCAGGTTCCGAATATCAGGATGTCAGATGTGCGAAATGTCTTAAGTCATAAACACACAAAATTGGACTTATGGCAGTTATTTCATCAAATATTATAGCTTTTGATTTTGAATTATGACAAACTAAATAAAAAATAATGTTCTGTGCCGAGTTTGAGCCGGCAACCTCACGCTTATGGGTCCGACGCTTAGTAACCTATGGACTTTGTTGTCAACCATTTGCCTCTTCGTGACTGTCGAATTTTCCTCTTTGATCCTCAAAGAGATTTCAGAACAAATGTCAGCTTCTAGGCTCTTACGATTTGGTCTGCGCGTTGATCATCTATAACAAACTCTTTTATATATATACAAAGGCACAGCCTTTGCCGTGGAGAGCCCTTGATTCGCCGTAACAAATATTCATAAATCCAACTCGAATTGGAAAGCCACAAGAATGCAGAGTTCAGGTCCATTCGTGATGCACAGACGCCACAGACAACCACCCGGCGGGCGGCCAACGCCTTCTATCTTTCACTCAGAGCTAGAAAAATATAAAAGAAAACATGTGATGGGCGGGAGTAGCGGGGGGTTGGACAAAAACCCAAAAAAAAAAAAAAAAAAAAAAAGGAAAACCCTTTAAAAAACAATACACGAGCCATAACAGGGCCATTAATTTCCCAATTTACAGTCTATTCGCAAGCCGTTGCCGAAATTGTTCAAGGTTTTAAAACCCACATGGAGATAACCACACACACGAACACATATGCACTGATAAATGTGGATACTGTGTGTGAGTGTGTGTGTGTGTGGCAGGGGGAGGGGTTCGGTCATGCCAATGGCCATATGTCCATTTTGGAAAAGGAAAAAACAACAGTTACCGAAAAAAAAGAAAAGAAAACGACAACAACAACATTAACTTGAAGAATTTCAAAGGTGTATGTGTGTGTGCGTATGCGTGTGTGTGTGCGTGTGTGTGGGTGGTTCGCTTGTAGCGTTGTCTTCTCACAGCTGCCTGTGAATGGGGTGGCAAATGCTGCCCAAGGGACTTGTAGCCGGATACCAACAAACTTTTCAAAATAAACGAAAAGAAGACGCTACACGAAAAAAAACAGCACACCGAACACACACACACACACACAGAGAGAGTGGGAGAGGGGGCGAAAGATGAAGGCAACCGTTTTCTTATGCTGTTTATGTCCCGGCTCTAACCACACGACCAAGTGCGCTATGCTCAGCCAAACGCACACACACACAGCCACACACATTCTCACACTCGCAAAAACACACATGTGCTGTGCAGCGCATTCAGCAGTCGCTGTGGCCGCAACGTTGGCTCAAACAGTCGCTTGGCCAGCGGCAGTTGAAGCGCAAAAGGAACGTCACCGCATGGTTTTATTATATTGTGAATGTGATTACCTTAAGGATATGCAATAAGCACACACACACACACACACACACACACACATATGGCTGGAGCTTGTGGAGTTATCTGAACCACCCCATGGCCATGGGCTGTGGTTGGCGGCCACAGCCAGACAGTCGGACAGCCAGACAGTCGGACAGTTGGACAATCGGACCGTAGCTGCAAAAAAGATGACGCTGCAGCGCAAGAAGCAGCAGCAGCAACTGTGGCAGCAACTGTGGCAACACTGACAAATGTATCTCACAGATACTTTGCCGCATTCGTGCAATTAGTGCAGGAATGCAACGGCAGCTCTTGAAGCAATAAACAGCAAACAACTTAAATGCAACACAAATCGTAATATTCTTTACCGACTGCACGGACTATAAACTGAGTAATCACTGTACTAGCTAAAACTGGCCAACCCGAGTTTTAATTTTTGTATCTTTGCTCCAAGCCGAAACGCAATTCCTCTGCGATTTCGTAGAGTTTCAAACGAAATCGAAATCCGGAACTGGCTAGTTGATTTTTACGTTTTTTCCATGCCAGAAGCTGTGTGTGGCATGCAGATACTTTTAAGCAGATGCAATGTCATGTAGGCCATGTGCATCACGTGGCAAGTTCTTGCGTCCTTTTGCATGCCTGTCTGCATATGTGCACATATATTTTATGTGTGCGTATGTGTGTTTGTTTTGGTGTCTGTGTGCGAATCTTTTACTGTGGCAGGCAACTAAAAGGGTAAAAACCAAAAATCGAGGATAAGAACGGATAATCTAATGTCGCTGTGAAGTAGGTAAAGTTAGTCCTATTGCCGCATCGGCCGTCACTCAATGAGGCGTCGAGTCATCGACTACACACACATACACACACACACACACACACACAACTGGCTGGTGGCAGTTGAAGGCCTATAAATAACTGCAAATAAATCAAAATCTATCAATGCGAACAATTCGATGTGTTACAATTGACTTCACCGATCAAAGCCATTGCTGCTGCTGTTGCTGCTGTTGCTGTTGTTGTTGTATTTCATCCTCTTTTTCATACCTTTTGTATGAAGTGCAGGACCAAAGAGTATCCTTTGTGTCAATATTATTAGCAGCAGCAGCAGCAGCATCAGCAGCAATCGAACGGATAATGGCAAAAGGGTGAAACGGACACGGACAACAGCAGCAGCAGCGGCAGCAGGATGAGGCAGCTACCACTGGGTGAGTGTGCGAAATTTTACAGTAATTTTAAAAAGGTATGAAGAAGAAGCAAAAAGAGTTTCACCAATTTAATCAATATTACACAACCCATACACAGCCATAGATACGGCAACAGCTACAGCTACAGCTTCAGAACAGATACAGATACAGATACAGCAACGGCTACAGATACATTTGCACACCAGGCGTATCTGATAGGACGCGCGTAATGGACAGCAGAGGCGCTGCTCTAATTTTATTTATTATCTAGTGTGCTGGCAATGACGAGGACGAGGACGAGAACGGGGACGGGGACGGACAGCAGGACCTTTGGCGGGACGCTGAGGGGCGCTGATAACGCGGTGTGAAAGGGCATGTTTCTGCGGATTGATATCCCGTTGTCCTCGCACGCACACAACTGCATTTCTGACACAATCTATGCGCTTCGTGTCGCATCCTGGCGCAGTCTGACAGTGGGCGATGGGCAATTTTTAGAAAAAAAAACTTTTGTTAGGCGTTTACCACAGCAAAGAATAACAAAAACAGCAGCAATTAGAGCTGAAAATGGCAATGGGAATGGGTATGGAAAACCCAATTGGGGTATGGAACTGGTGCAAGGGTCAACTGTCGAGCTAAACAAAAGCAAACGCGAGTCAATAAAAATAGCATTGTTTGCTTAGAATATGAATAATAATAATAGAAGAAACAACAACAGATTATATTTTGACAGGGAGAGACATGAATGGAAACAAACTTTTTTAGACTTCGAATTTTCAGATCCTTTTTCCATATGGTAATACCAAAGACAAAATAAATAAAAGATAGTATTTATGAATTATATTATTTATTAATCACAATATTAAATATATGAAAAAGAATAAGATAAACAAATATTCAGATAAAAACACGTAAGGCTCTAGTCGGCAGTTCCCGACTGGGGTGATACCTTGAAGCCTCTTTTAAAAAAATACTTGACCTAGATCTAAGAGATTAGCTCAATAAACAGGGCTTCGATATCGATTCTTATCGATTGGCAGGAAACGGGGCAAGCAATCGATTATCGGAAACAAACGCATACTGCGCGGGCACTAGGAGGACCTACGTTCAACATTTCAATCTCTAGCTCTTATAGGTTCTGAGATCCTTGCGGACAGACAGACGGACATGCCTAGATCGGCTCGGCTAATGCTGCTGATCAAGAATGTATTTGCTTTATGAGATCGGAGGTGCTTCCTTTTGTCAGTTACTTACATTTGCAGAAAGACATTATCCCTTTTTATCCATTTTCAATGTGTTCAGGGTATAAATATCAGACAAATTAAGCAATTTTTTTTAATAAACTATAAATGTTAAGCAAAAAGACAAAACATCCTTTTCATTCTATATTTTTGTGTACCAAATCGAAACGCATAAATATAGCCAAATTACAGCGAAAATCAATTGACTTGAAAGCGAATCAGCCATTTCTCAAGAAGCAGCTCCCAACTCTCCACAGATGGGTGGTTAGCCGAGTGAATACTACGCAGTTGCCGTGTACAGTTGACCACTCGGCAATCATTTTAACTCTTTAATCAAAAGCCCGCAGAAAGCCCGGCTGAGGTCCTGTGTGGCCCCCAAGGGCCGTTTTGCACTAATTAATAAGAGCGAATTCCCCAAACGAGCGTCAGACGAGCGTGGAGCGAGTATGGTTCCGGGTGTGCTGCGCATCCTGTAGACAGACACACACACAAACACACGCACACACACAGCAGGCGAGCAACTTCTGGTGACTGCACAAAACTGACAGTTAAAAATGTTGCATAGTTTTTTACGTCTTTATGAGAGTCAACCACCCAGTTGGACGGACGGACGAACGGACGGATGGTCCTTGGCTAACGCTTGACTCACGTGGGCAGCTGCTTTAGATCCTTAAGGAAATATGTGTCTGTGTGTGCGCGCGTGTGTGTGTGTGTGTGTGGTCCACTGGCAGATACAATCGCAACGTTTCCCTTTTTGCTAAATTGGCAAAATTCTGGTCTATTCATCCATTCAGCAATGTCGTCCTTTTGTCGTCGTCCCTCCCCCCGCCAGCAACAGCCCCAGAAACTATCCAGCAGCACCCAGCACCACCCTGTGTTACCAGCCACCCATCCACCCATCCACCCACCCACTGGGCTGGCTTGTGGCCCATTTTGGACATTCAAATGCGAAACGATGCTAATTCATATTCAAATGAATGCGAAATAAACCCCAATCACAATTATTATGAGACATGTTAAATGGACCAAAAGTCCTCTACAGCGACAACAACAACTCACACACATAGAGTTCACATTCACATATGTACAATATCCACATCCACATGAGAATAGATGGGCGTTGGGCAAATGGACGGACGTATCCAGCCAAAGGATAAAAGGAGAACACACACAACCAAAGCGTGTGTGTGTGTGTGTGTGAGTATCTGTGAATGCAATATCGCGCATGTCCACAATCGGACATATGGCGGACAAGCGAGTGGACGGGCGGACAGAAATGTGGACATGTGAGTGTATTCTCGTGTGCGTGTATCGAATGCGGAATCTACACTCAGCAAGTTAATACACTGTGGGTGTATTCATACTATTCATATACATTTATATACATTCATATACAAATATGAATGCGTGTGAGTGTATTCGCAATACGCACATACATTTAATTGAATTATTTAATGAAAATCAAAGACTAGCGCGTCTGAGCAAGTGAATACTTTGATTTTACCAGAGATTCAATCAAAGTTGAGCATTTAGAAACGAGTGTATTCATTGTACATTTAGCCACGGTGTTTTAGAAACGAGCGGGTGGCGCATATAGAATATCCGTTCTATTTATTCATAATTATGTTAGCATTATTCATATTCGTAGTACCCACAACCAATATTCTAGGTATTTACTTCTAGCTATATGATTTTATATATTTTAATTCATACAAAAGTATTTATATATCAATGAGTGTATTCGGAGGACTTACCTGCAGCTATATGTTATGCATGAAATGTGAATAAAAGTGAATGTATTAAACTTAACTATGTTTAAAGCTGTCTAAATATTTGTGAGTGTATTCAATATACTCACAGCTTAGGCAGTACAAAACTAACTGAACGAATGCTACTTAATATTTTAATATTCACATTACCCTAAATGAATTGATATGGACGCATTCATTGTATTCACTTGCACACATGAGAATATTCATTTAAATTATTTATGAGTATTTATTAAATGGGTGTATTTATTCACACGCAAATGAAAAATGCGCGCTAAAATATTCACATAAATTCATTTTCGTTTATCAATGCGAATAAATGTGAATGCATTCACCTATTCACATTCACAGCCTGGACAGCACAGGCTCATAATCGACTGGCCCCGGAACGAGACGCAAGGAATACGAAATGTGGCCCCCAAGTTGGACGCTCAGATTGACAGTGGCTATGTGAGGGCATATGGGATTGAGTGGGTGACGGATGACGGGCGGGTGTGGGCTGGGGGTGCTGGATAGGAAGGGGAGTGGGAGGAGAGTAGGTGGTGTAGCCGGGCTGCGCTCTGCTTGTAAGCAGAGGAAAACAAATAAACATGCTGTCAACTGCCGTCTGACACCACACGTCGCATCGCCCTGCTGTCTGCCCCGCCCTCCACCCAACCAAGCGCTTGGAGACGCGCCCATCTGCACATGCTAGAGCCAAAGCCACATTTGCATACGTGCGGCCAACGTCCCAGGACGGGCACACACCCACACCCACACACACATACTCATAGACTCATTCGAGAGCTGAGTCCACATTCCCGTAAGCGGCTTGCAAAAGTTTTTGGAAAGAACTTTCATTAAACAATGCGACCAACTCGGTACATTTGTGCCCGGCCCATTCATCTCGTGCCTCCGTCCAGTGAGTGTCTGTGTGTTTGTGTGTGTGTGTGTGTGTGTGTGTGGGTGAGTGTGCGTGATTGTTGGCTGTGTCTGTCTGTCGACAGCGGGTCTGGGGCGTGGTTTTGTGTGGCTTGGTCCTGGGCTTTACAGCAGCCATTCAGTCTGCAAAAAATGATTTTAATATAAGCTAATGGATAGCGCGCCAACACAAACACACACGCACACACACACACTCATGTTCATATTCATATTCATAAGCATTCACACACATGTCCCGCATCATGGTATGATATTTCAAATGCTTAATAATAGCACTCAAAAATAAGAAATGACACAGCTATTTTGTTCTTTTTTATCTCTCTCTCTCGCTCTCTCTCACACACTTTCTCTCTTTATCTCGCGCTCACTCTTTCTCTCTATGTAACTCTCACAGCTTTCGCTTTAGCTATTTGTTATTAATTATTTGCTTCTACTTATTTTCATATTTGATACAACCCCCACGTCCCCCTTTCCTTCCAACCGCCCACCACAGAAAATTGGCTGCCCTGGCAACAGCTCGATGTGGGCCAATTAGGTTGAAATTGTCTGCAAAATGTTAACGTTTATTTTTAATGAGTGCGCCCCTCGCAGTACATCCATTCGTACACCCGAGTGGGTGGTGTCAGCCCATTTATGAGTACTTGTTCCGTGCATGTGTGTGTGTGTGTGTGTGCGTATCTGTTTAGTACATCGATGCTTAACTTGAGCCCATTGCAAGTGCACTCAGAGCAGCTTGTCGCAATGCAAACAGTTTAGAAATCTACTCGAATACCCTGCAATAAAGCATTCAGATAAACGATACTCCCCGTTTGAGCATATAAAATATATAGCAAGTATTCGTCGGATACGTTTTTTCAATATACCAATTAAGACCCATTACAAGTGCACTCCAAACAGCTTGTCCTAATGCAAACAACTTGCCGCTCAATACCCTATAAAAATGTTGCTTGTCAAGGTCAGATGTCAAGTTGAGGAATCATATAAGATAAACATGTCACTTGCAAAGCAGTTTCTTCTATGGACTCCTCTTTAAGTCAAGCTGCCGCCTATAGTTGCAGCCGCCGTCTCCTCCATTGTTTAAGCTGACACTTCCTCCAAAACTAAGGCTGCCTCCTCATCCTTCATATTTGAAGCCACAGTCTCCTCTATAGTTGAAGACGCCTCCTCTAATATTAAAGCCGCCGTCTCCTCCATAGTTGAAGCCACCTCCTCTAATTAAAGTGAAGCCTTTGAGACTTACTTGAATTCGTGAGAATCGCGTAGAAGGGAATTAGTGAAGGATACGTTTCTTTTTAATTTGCAGCGCAGCCTATGGAAAACCTGGTCTTGCATATACACATACAAAACATATGCAGACATTCTTGTACATTTATACATGAATACATAATATATACATATATATATGCGTACACCCATATATATAAACATGCAAACATGCACACAAACATACATTAATATATAAAAATATACACGCGTGGAGACATAGTTCATACATACAAACTTACTTACATGCACACACATATTATATATAGATATATATGCACACACATACATATAAACATACATCCATACGTACTCACATTAATACATACACACATGCATACATATGCACATGCACACATACATACACTCGAACATACATACACACAAACATATGTATATACATACACAAATACATGCACACAGACATATATACGCACATGTACACATATATGCAAACACATACATTTTCATGTGCATACATACATTTATACATACATAAATATATACACATATATGCAAATATACATGCATACATTCATACAAACATACATGCATACCTACATTCAAACACACACACATTCATACTTACATACATACATACAGATATACACACATATATATACAATTATACTCCTCAGCCTTGCCAGTAACAAGTTCATGCTTAATGTTTTAGATATAACATTTTCATCCAGTTCCCGTCCGCGGAAAATTTATATAAGAAATGTTTTCAGAACAAATTTCATAGAGCTCGCTCTTGGAGTCCCCGATATTGTCACGAGCCTCAGGTCTATTCAATATAGACCAGGATTTGAATTTCAAATGTGTACAACAGGCGCAAATTACTTCCCAAGGAGTCTCCAATTTTTTTATTACCCAGTCGAATATATTGGCACAAATGTAGTATTTACATATTCCAATAGCTGAAGCCCAAATGTAAATATAGTATATACATATATACGTGTATGCATGTGTGTGTAGTGCCAATTTAAGCTTGACAAAGGAACTTTTGATCAAGTTTGACACCTGAACATTGACCTATTGGAAATGGGTCGAGTGGTCGCTGCCCCTCTACTAGTCCGGAAAGTGTGTAAACCAATCGACCGTATAAATTATGGCCAGCTAGACAGCACGACTGAAGGAGAGGGGTGTAGGGGGGTGTAGGAGGAAAGGCTGTGCAAACACTCAATCATGGTCAAATCTTGACAAAAGTATTTACTCACATGCCCCGGAATTATGTTTATCCGCATGCATATTTTATGAATTTAATGGTCGTGGGTATCAGGTATGAATAGTGCGCAAACAAACAAAGCAGACAACGGAGCCACACACACACATGCACACACACACACACACACAACACACAGCATACGAGGGCACAGGACAACGGGCAAACTTATTTCGAATGCTAAATCGTTCGAATCCTTTTGCCCGACACAGTTGAGCGAACGACCAGGTCTTGGGCTTCGCATACGCTCAATAGCACAAGGACAAGGATTGCAACTGGCCTAAGGTCCACGTCCCGCTCCTTCAAGCTGCGGCTCGGCCTTTCGACAGCTATCGGCATTTGAAGCATCTAAGCTGCTGCAAAAGTCCCCACGGCACATGTCCCATCCATCATCACACAATCACAAAATGAGTATCATGGCCTTTACCGCCCAACCTCTGCCAACTCTTCCCCTTTCCTCACTGCTTCAGCTTACCCAAGCTATCGAAGCTATGGCCATGGCCCAGTCAGTCAGTCAGCCAGCCAGCCAGCCAGCCACACGTAGCATTCGAGAGGCGGCATCAAACGTACTTATCAGCTTTCCAGGCTCTCCTCCACCTGCCACCTGCCCCTGCTAGCCCGCCCGCTAAACTGAAGCGAACTGAGCGGCTCTGAGCTGCTTAAAATACCAAAACCAAAATCTCGAATGTCCATTAGCATACGTATAGCTCCTCCTGGCCACGTCTCTGGCCTTTGCAGCAGTTTCTTTTATTCCTGCCACACACACAGAGAGCAACCACCCTGGACTAGAATTGAGTCCGCATCGCTCGGGTTACGGGCTAAACCCTTGCCTTACCGGGACGCTCCTCAACAACCAAGACACACACACACACACACACACACACACACACACACACCCGTACAAACATAGAAAATCCACACCATCTGCTACACCTTACGCCTAACAATCCAATTCCGAGCCAACAATATGCTTGGAGGCGCACTTTAAGAGAGGGCATTGGATCAGAGGGGGTGGTGGACGCTCTGGGAGGGGGGGCTTTCGGCCAGCCACATTGCAACGTATGACCAAGGCGCACACACGCATCCAAGAGAACGGCTCACGGAGAAGTACGTGTATGTGGACGTGATGTCCCATCTCCATTTGCGTTTCAAATTTAAATTTAACCTTTTGTCTTAATACGCCAAAGGGGTTGGCTGAGCCACAGGGACGGGGACAATGGCGGGGGCGAGTGGCAGGCGCAGGAGGATTGTCCGGATTGAGCATAGGCTGGTGAGAGCATATAGTCGCATGCACATATGGAGCAGCATGTGTGCCAGCAATTGGGGCGTGTAATGGTTTTGGGCGTGGCACGGTAGACGGGCAATACGGGACACGGGACACGGGACACGGTTGATGCGGAGAACGAGGCACTTGGACACCGGCTTAAGGCAGCTTATTAGGGCTACACATGTATGTGGCCAGCCGAACGGATGCAGGTAAAGCCGGATCTGCGGGCATGAGTAGCTAATTTTCGGATTTAGTGCCAGGCACTGACATTAAGCAAGATGTGTGGACTTGTCAAATGGAGTTGACCTTTCGCCTTTGCGACAAATACGAAATTGATAGATGGCCATCTATGAGATAGCATCCATCCTTATTACACGCAACTTAATCCAAGTACAAAATGCCGAAGATTAAATACTCTTGGAAACGAGCAGCAGACGTGATTTTAACCCCAATTCAAACTAAAAACGAGCTATTCTTTAGTTTGAGTTTGTCCGGCTCTCGTTCCCGGATTGCATGTACTTTAATTAAAACACAATTTATCTGTAATTTCTCAAATATATATTTCGATACTTCTCGAGTTTTGAAACTCCTCATATAAAGTCTTATCAAAATAAGAAAGAAGCCATAATTTCTTTATGGGATCTAGTTAGGCATTTCTTTAAGGAAAATACTCCAATAGCTCAAGTAGAGCTTGCGCCAAGAAATCGATTCATAATGCGTTTTAATGGAGCTTGCAGCAGGTATTCCTTAAGCGGATTACTCCAGACCAGACCAGACCAGAGCAGAGCAGAGCCAGTAAAGTGGGTTTCGCACGCTCACAATTAAATTGAAAACTATTTTTTAGCTGGTGCCCTTGAGCAGGTCTTGCCATGGCGCTTGCAAAAGTCTTGTTGTGGTAAATATTGTGCAGACTCTCAATAAAATGTCAGCTAAAAGACTTTACAAGATGCCACGCGTCGAGGAATAACTGAACAGAAAGGTAACTATGCTGCAATTGCGAAATGAGCTTATATGGAAAATCATTTAAGTATGATGTACTTTGCAAGCGCACAAGTCTCGCACAAAGTTGCGACTACAATGGATCCACAGCTAAGTTGGAAACTTGCGAAAAAACGAAAATAGAGAAAGATTTCAATGCAAAGTATCTGTGCGGAATATTTGTTGGAGACCCATGGAAACCCATGGCTGACGATGTTTTCAGCATGTATTCAAGGCAAACGGCAGCTGAACCTGGTCAAATGGCTGAACGCAGTTATTAAAATCAATTGTGACGCCACGGAAGGTGTAACTTGGGCACTGGCCAAATTCAAAATGGCCACCTGGAGGGGTGGGTAACGGGAATTGCGTAGTGGACATACACAAACAAACACGGACACAAACCAAGCACCAGAGAGAGAAGGAGAGAGCAAGAGAAAAGTCAATCTGTCCGGGGGGTTGAATGTGTATAGCCAGAGACCAGACCAGACCAGATCAGGACCAGGACACATTCCGCACAGACCAAAAAGCTCTGCTGTACGCATTGACCCTTTTGTTTGGAGCGAGAAATCGGACAGTGGCCGGGACAATAGCTGGGCTGTTGGCAAATGGGCAGCTAACCACCCTCACACCCGGCCGCTGTCCTCGACTCGATTGTGCCCATCGAGTCTGAGCTGCCAGCCAGCTCGTTAGCGTTGCTGATGGACGGCACTGGAGTAAAGGTCCTGAAGTGGCTGCCGGACTCGCGACGCGGCGAAGAGTTGCCACAGATGATGTTGGTGGTGGCGGCGGGCGAAGTGGTGGTGGCAGTGGTGCTCCTGTCTGGTGGTGGTGGGAGTCGCCTGCGTGACTGTGGGCCGAGCGTTTGAAGTGCTTTCAAATTGTACACATTTGTTGTTTGCCTGTTGTCGCGTCGCAGTTGTCTCGCTTGCACAGCCCGGGTCTGGCCATATTTTTATTGCGATTCGAATCGTATCCGAATCCGCAGTCCACCCCTAATGGCTAACGGACAGCGCAGACCGGGCAGCCGAACGAACGGCCATTGCTTCAACCCTATGGGCAAAAGCCCAAGCCCAAGCCCAAGCCAAAGTCTCGGCCGCTGTGCCAACCCACACCGCACACTTTACAGTCCCTTTTCTTGAGCGGGCGGGGATGTGGCGGGTCTGTGGGCATAAGCAGCCCATTTATACAATTACATTTATAAATGTTGCGCTCCGATATCAAACACACAAACAGACAGACAAAACACATTCGCCATATTATTAAACAAATACCCAGACCAAAGGAACACAATTGAATTTCTCGAATGGCCTTTGACAGCAAGTTTTTCCGCCTGCCTTTCCCAAGCAGCTCCCCTGGAAAACTTTTTGCAACTCTGCCAATTGAACACTGTATAAATTGCCCATAATCAGCGTGTATGTGCGCCCCCTCTTATCAAGAAATCAAAAAAGGTTTTACAGCTGTTGAATCACCTTGACAAACCTGCGAGTAAACGAAAATCTTCAATTTGAGACATTGAGCCACAGTTGCCATTGTTCCGTTATCTAGTATTATAATACCTTGTTATACACAAAGCAGAAGTCTATCTGATCTGGTTTTCATCTCAGATAACATAGAATTTATTCGCTGATCTTCAATTCCAGTTTGGAAGCTCGTTGTTGTACTAATCAACGAGTAAGGGGGCTCTAGTCGGGAGTGTTCAGCTAGAAGATACTCTGCAACAAGCTGTACTTACAAACATTCTAGATATCTTTTATACATATGTACATACACACAAGCAGCGACTGTGATTTTACTCTTATGTACCCCACACTATGACTGGGAAATACATTCTTTATAAACTTGGTTGTTCAGAGTCTGATCTATATGATATTTTCAGAGATTGAATATGGTGCTATAGCAAAGTGCAATCTTCTATGTTTAGTAAGATATATGTTTGCCAATTTCGGGGAGAGATACCCAAAAAATGAAATGATTTTTATCTTTTATACTTCACACGCACCTACAAAATAAGTTTGGTGTATCTGGCTGTTATATTTCTCGAGTTATACTTAAGAATTCATATCTCAAAAGCGTTGTTAATCAATATTATGCAAGGGGAGAAAGATGTCTAAAGGAAGATGATAAAGTCTTAACTTCATCACTTCCGACATGTCAAGACATTATCATAATAGATACCAAAAACTTTCGACAAATTTCCAATCAAACACTTTTGCTCATTTTCTATGGCCGACTCACGTTGGGCGCCATTTGCTTAAAATCAAAACCGTTGTCAAGCCCATATCTCGGCAACTGATCGACAGCAAAAGGCACAGTCGAGAAAAAGCCTGCAGCAAACAATACAAAATTGGCTAATTGATGGTACTTTGTGGCGGCCACTTGACTTGATCGGATCGTCCGATCAAGATTATCGGAGCTGTTCGGGCGTTAAACGCTCTCGAGGAGTAGCTGCGAAAAGCGCAGACCAGAGATGGGTCCAATCGATAAGGCGACGTATGCGAGTGATAATTGACGAGTCCTGATGAGCGAGAGAGCATACACACACGCACACACACAGCCCGTTGGGCCGACAGACGTTCGATCTCTGCGGCATATGTGCTCGAGAAATTTGGTCTTTGCTCCGCGATCGTGACAGCACACATTTGCCTATGGTCGGGCTGGGAGATGGGAGATGTCGCTGTGCGCCGGGGTTAATTCACTTTTAGCGTAATTTGTAAGCACTTCGGCTACCCCCTTCGCCGTTGCTCGGTGCTCGGTTCTCGGTGCCCTCTCGACGTCGCGAATTAGGCAGGCAAAGGAGCTCGGCTTTTGTGCACGCTCATTGCGCATTATTCACATGCCCAACCAGGACAGAGACCTAGCGACTACCTGGCGTTCCCTCAAATTTTAGAAATGCGAACTGGAATGGAAATGGAAATGGGAACGGGTACTGCACATTAAACACTTTGGCATATTTTGTTATTGGGACGTTCGCGGGATGCATGCGTAACCCTTTCGTAAATCGAGTTAATCCCGTAAACGCAATGCATATGCCGATCCCAATACCAAGCCCGAGTCCCCTGCCAGGTAACAGCCACAACACACACACACGCACACACGCACACAACGTTAATAATTGCGTCAATGGAAATTATCATTTTTCATTTTTTTTTTTTGTTTTTGATTTTTTCGCATTTGGGTTCTTTTGGGGTTGGGCATGGGTCGCTGAGGTTTCGCTTTGGAAGGCCTCGCCGCCGTCTTGCGCTGCGATCGCTGCCTGGCTTCCTGAAGTGCCTGTGACAAGTCGTCAAAAGACGCGGCCAGGGGCGACCCGGAGATCGCATACAATAACCCCGAAATGTCACCGCGCATAGGAAATGGAAATGAAAATGCAAGTTCCACTCAAGGGGCACAGCCAGCCGCAGAACCAGTGACAAAAGCAGTGCCAAAAGTAAAGGTGAACATGTCAGAGCCCAAGACTCGACCGGGTTATCCATTCAAGACAGTGCTAAAGACAGGACAACTGTGTCGGGAACTTTGCCTGGTCATTAAGCTAAGCACTTGGCCATGTAATTAGATTACATTAGTTGGGTACTATTTTGGAACATGCCGGGTAAGTTGGGCGTTACGAAAGAAAACTTAAATATATGTTAACACCAGGACAAAGATCGCAAAGATCGCAACAGTATGAAAAATAATATAAAAACCAACCAACACATTTGTTAATTTATACACCGAACGTAAGAAGTTTTATATATAAAACTAGTCTGCATCATCTATTTTACATCGATCTTTTCTAGATTTTTTGATAATGGATTTACGCATAATTAACTTCAGTTCATATTACAGACTATAGACTATGATATATGTGAGTTTATGTCATATTGATAATGTTCATTAAGAATTCTTAAAGTAATATGTGAACTCTCCACGATTGGATTTTAATTACTTGGCATGTGTTTAGATTGTTTTTCGAGTTCTTCAATGATACATTATCATAAAATAAATAAAGAGAGATGTCTTGATAAATCTTTATATTAATGATAATGAGCTTTAGGGTATTTATGCGCTTTGGTTTCAGAGGAGAATATTATTTTGCAGGACAATAATGGACGATATTCAAAACTATTGTTATGAAATACATATAAGTAATTTCAAAAGATAATTCTTTTGCAAAGTGTATGCACACTTCGATGTGCTTGGATTGGCTAATGCTGCTTGTTTTTATTAATTGAGCGCAGAAAACGTGACTTGTTCGAAGAGCTTTTGTTAGTTGTCATCGGACATGATTTTGAAGCGAACCTCTGGAACTGCCGCTTTACCACATTCCTCCCTCTGCGACTGGCCTCACCCCACGCTTTGAGCATTGTTTTTAACCAGCCCCGACTCAAAAGTCTGAGGACAATGCGCTGCGTGCCAATATTGGGAAGTACGGCCTGTCACATGTCACCAAAACAATAGACCCAAAGGAAGTGCTCGAGTCAAAGGCAATCAGAAAGAGCGAGAGAGAGAGAGACGGGGGAGAGGAATGGGAGTTCGGGGCAGTGCTTCAGCTCTTTTTGACAATCGCTTGGAGTAGGCCATGAGAAACCTTTCGACTGGGTCAGCCGCTCCGTAACATTAGTTATTTCTGAACTCTCAGAACAGTAGTTGTTGTTTATCGAATAAGAACACAAATTTCTCAGGGAAAAAAAAACAATAAAAATTCTTTTAAATTTTAAGTTCACTTTTTACTAGTTTTCCAAATTGTATTTTCACAGTCTTCTGATTTTTTATATTTGACACCTATTTGGAAATATACTTGAACCAGTTTTCAGACATGGCAAACAGTACTAAAAGATTTCCAAAGTTGCGATTCGCGCTTATCACTGAGGATGCCTTGGAGATGCTGCGGCCGGATACAAAGTCGCAAGAACCGAGCCTTATGGAGGTCAAGGACATGTACGAGACGATCAACAATACGGTGAATGTGCTGCTGGAGCAGAAGCTGAGGAACCTCAAGCTGGACCAACTGGACCAACTGATCGAGGACAAGGTATTGGAGATACTCGATCGCCACAGGGAGATACGCAAGATCATTCGCAGCGTTGGAACGTCGAAGTCATCCGATGAATCGATTCATACGGTGTCCGAATTCGACAGCAAGCCCATCAGACCAATCAA
The DNA here is from genome assembly GCA_018903485.1 of Drosophila littoralis. Lineage (NCBI taxonomy): Eukaryota > Metazoa > Arthropoda > Insecta > Diptera > Drosophilidae > Drosophila > Drosophila littoralis. The sequence goes on from JAEIGF010000591.1 coordinate 13,775,741, forward strand.
GTTTGATGCTCGACAAATAAATTCCGTCGCCTCCAGGGAAATGCGCGCCAAAAAGACCAGGAAGGAGCCATTCACCACCGATTTTCCCTATAAAACGGAGCCGACCAACGAACGCAATACGACATCCACAAATATTATTAATAATACTAATAATAATAACAATAACAATAATAACAATAATAACAATATTAATAAACGTAACAGAAATGGAATCAAAAACGGAAATCCACGATCTGTCGCGACAACCGATTCGAGGAATCCGAACTCCGCTCGGGACATTGCGGTTAAGTATTTTAAGGAATTGGATGATCGATGCAAGCGCAAGCAATGAAACACGCTCTGATGATATATATATATATATATATATATTCATTCTTATGTTCTTATATGATTATAGTTATGACCATGTTACATTTTCGCAGACGATTCTAATTAATTTTTAATGGACGTTAGTCACGGCTTTTGATTGGAAATTGGAAAGTTAACAATGTAAATTTAGCAAGAATCTGTCTGTGTGTAGCATAGCATAGCTTGCGGCTGAGCGCTGAGTAAAGGGTATCTGCGAGCCGGACACGTCCGACTAGTCTTCTTAAGAGTATAGCTAACCTCTTGCGGATATGTCGGCGTTCGGCGCTGAGTAAAGGGTATCTGCGAGCCGGACACGTCCGACTAGTCTTCTTAAGAGTATAAGTAACCTCTCGCGGATGTGTCGCCGTTCGGCGCTGAGTAAAGGGTATCTGCCAGCCGAGCACGCCCGACTAGACTCTTTTCGGGCATGGGTAAGTTCTAAAACAGGATACCAAAAGTGAGGTTCACTTGTAATATCTAAGAACTGAATGTGATGTATCTGCTAATTTATCACATACTTCTTGAAAATCTCTGCTAGTTCTAAGTGAATCCCGAGTACGCAGGTCTCCGGGAACAGAGCACAGCTCCATACAAAAAGGACAGGCGAGCTGGCGTGGAAAAATGAGTGTGTGTCAAAGTCGGGTTCATATGAATATATTTATTGCACTTCCGATAACCACATTTCAATTCTGCCCCTCTGCCCTCAACCTGCAACATGTAGCTGGGAAATGCCCGTTTCTTGTTGGTCTTGTTGTTGTTGTTGTTGTTGTTGGCCTCATCTAATCCCTGAAATATGTAAAATGAAAAATTGAAAAACTAACTGACAACGCAGCAGTTGTAAAAATGTGCTGGCTTAGGGGGTAGGCAGCTGGCGGTGGGGGGGGGATGGGCGTCGGGCGGTATGAGCGGGCGGTCCGCACAGTCTTTGCCAGCTTATCAACGCGCTGCAGACAAGGGCAGAGCATCAATCAAGAATTTCCAATGAATGGCTATCGAGTGAATTAGAAGGCCACTGCCATTTTTTTCTTCTTCCTCCTCTTTTCGCATGCCACACCCCCCGCTCGCCAGGCAGCCAAGACTAGCCCCAGCCCTAACCTGCCGGCATGGTTTTGCAAATTCTATTTCTAGATATGTATATATTTAAATACCCTGTGCCCATTGAAAATGGTTATGTAGGGTATGATAGTTTCGTGCAAATTGAACAGGCTGCAGGAGGCTAATCCAACCCCTTGATACATATTCTGAATCAAGCTCTGAAGATGGCTCGGTTCAGGTTTCGAACCTAACTCCCGGCCTTTCGCTTTGATTCATGCATCAGGCTTTACATACCCTGGTTCAAATCTTGAATGAATTCAATTTTCCATATATAATTGCACCTTCTACGGAATAAATGCACCTTCTATGGAATAAATGCCCGTAATAGTTGATCTCTAGACAAAATTGGAGCCCAAATATTTAAGCCTTGGAAACTGGGTCTGCCGCAAAAGATGTTTATTTAGAGGTTGGATTTTTGTTTGGCTGTGTTTTGGTTCCATGTTCAGTTTAGAGTAGGAAATAAATTGGAATTTTGGACTGCAAATCTTGCAGGGTATACAATATTCGTCACCGCGAGCATAACTCATGTTTTTGTTTTTGTTTTTATTTTGCCTGCTGCGACGTACCCGGCAATATTTTTGCGGCTTAATATGTGTTAAGAAAAAAAAAGAGGAGAGAATCGGAAGGAAAGAAAACCCCGTTGCCGAAGTCAACCGAAACGCAGTGTTAAAAAATGTTAGGAAATTGCTTGGCCTGCGACTTGTAGTGTAGAAACAGTCACTAAGCAGGGGCGGTGGCAACAGGGGGGTACTTTTTTTTTATTCGATGGGGTTGGGGGCTAGTTGGACTGCCTCTGCTGCCGTTCGCCGTTTGCCGTCTGGCTTATCGTTTGACTGTAGCCAGTGACAGGACATAACATTACCCTCGGTATCTGCGCAGCGCCATGCGTGGGCGCTGCTGACGAACGGTCACCCCGCGGCCACCTTCAAAGTCAGCGCAGGGGCGGCGGGGGCTGGGCTCTTGCTCTCGCTGTTGCTGTTGCTGTGTGCTGTGTGGTAAGGGTTAAAAAGATGCTGACTAAGTACTTTGCAAAATTGCTTACATGCGTTGCGCCTGTGTCCTGTGAACTGACTACGATGGCCAGAAGGGGTGGAAGGGGGGAAGGGGGGAAGGGGGGGGAGTGACGTTGTTTGAGTTCGGTTGGGCACGGTTCGCCCTCCGTTTAGCGGTAATACATTGTCATATGCAACGGCAATGGCTGCCTGGCTGGCGTGTCATCCTCAAACTCAAAGGCAACCCAGCCCCCACTCCCCACTCTCCACCTCCCTTATCAGCAAGCCTCTGCCTGGCCAAGGGACGTGCAGTGGACGTTGCCAGGCGCAGCACAAACGAGAAGCGGCTGGGGACGGACATGAAACAAGTGTTGGGTGCCATGTTTGTATTGTTGTTGTTGTTGTTGCTGTTGTTGTTGTCTTTCATTTCATTTCGTTACGTTTCCCACGTTCGTTTTTGTCTGCTTCTCACTCACTTCAACTGCTGTTGCCGTCCTTGTCGTTTTCTTTTTGAAGCCAAGTTCGTGTATTTTTATTTTATCTCCTTATTTGCTTTGCTTTTTGTTGTTGCTGTTGTTGTTGTTGTTGTGCACGTAATATAAAAATTCAGCAACGCGCAAAACTTCACATATGACAACTTACGCGGACAACAAGAAGCAGCAGCAGCAGCAGCAACGGCAGCGGCAGCGACAACAGAGAACAACATGTCACCGAGGCAAAACACAAGAAGCGCCAAAGACATGGCCATCTTCATCATCTTTATCTTCATCATCATCTTCATCATCATCAACATCATCTTTGGCCAAGACGGCTCTGATGTTTCTGATTTTTTGAAGCGGAAAATCAAACGCAACGCAATGTTTACACGATGAAGCAGCAGCAGCAGTTGCAAATTCAACGACTATTCGCAGCATCTGCTCAGATGGTTGTTGGAAAGCTCTCTTCTTCATCGCGTTGCATTCGCTGCAGCATGTGGAAAATGTTCAGCATTTTCTCTATGCTATGCTAGCTGCTGTTAACAGCAGCACTCGACTGCAGCTACTGTTGCTGTTCCAAATGTTGCTGCTGTAAATGTTACTGTTGCCGCTGCTGTTAACTGTTAAAAGTGCGATTTTAGCTGCCACTGTTGCTGTTGCTGCTGAATTGACGCTTATAATTGCTGTTATTTCAGACATTGCCTCCCTCTCTCTCTCTCTTTCTCTCTCTGCTCCTGTTGCTGTTGCTGCTGCTGTTGCTGCTTCTGTTGCTGTTGCTGCTCCTGTTAACAGCTTGCATTGCAGTTTGTTGCTGTTGTTATTGCTGCTGCATTTACGCCTACAATTGCTAATATTTCAGACATTGCTCTCATTCTCTCGATGTCCTTATTTCTTACTGTTGATCTTGAGATTGTTGCTACTTAAAATGCTGATGTTGCTGATATTCTTGCTGCTGCAAGTGTCTACTCGAATGCATCTGGGATGTTGCTGCTGTTGCTGCTGCTGCTGGTGTTGCTGTTGCTGCTGCTGCTGGTGTTGCTGCTGCTGCTGCTGTAGATGCTCCTGTTGCTGTTGCAATTGCTCTTCTTGTTGTTGGCAGTTGATCCAACTACTACTCTTTTGCTGTGGTCATTAGTGTTGCTGATGTTATCATTACAGCTGATGTAAGCATTGCTGCTGCTGCAATTCAAGTGATTGCTGCTGCAGCTATTGCTCCTGCTTCTGTTGCTTTTCATGTTGCTGTCGTTGATGTTGCTGCTGATTTTACAGCTGTTTCTCACAGTTCTGTTTCGTATGTGTTGCTGCTCTTTGATTTCGTTTTCTGTTGTTGCTGCTCTCTACTGATATTGCTGCCGCAGTTGCTAGTCGACTAGTTGCTGTTGCCACTCGAGATTTAGTTGCTGTTCAGCATGCTACCCACGACTAATGTTGCTTTTTTGTTGCAACTGTTGCTGTTGCAGTTGCTGCTGCTGTTGCTCCACCAGCTAATGCATCAATAGTTGCTGCTATTGCTTCTCTTGTGGGTGCTGCTGCTGCTGTTACCGATCATGTTGCTGTTGCTTTTTGCCTTTTAGCTGCAGCTGTTGCTGCTATTGCTTCCGCTGCTGCTTAACCATCATAATGTTGCTGCGATTTCAGCTTCTGTTGCTGCCATTCTACTCCGTATAAACGTGGCCCCATATTCTGCGTATCGTTGTATTTGTTGTGTTTCTTGTACGTGTGTGTGTTGGTTGAGTTTCAGAAAATTGCATTTTTTCATATCATTAGGTTTTATTGGTTTCTTCCTGTTAAATATTCTTGCCCTCACACCACCCGGCCCCACCTATTGCCACACACATATGCGACGCTTGAATTTTCTTTTGTGTGCGCTTGGCTGGCAAGGGAGGTGGGGTGGGGTGGGGTGGGGTGGTGTGTTTGGAGTCTTGGTCGCATGTTGTCAAAACAACAACGCGACGCGTCCGTCGCGCTCCAAAAACAACCTGAAACACACACACGAACACACACACGCACACGCAAGGCACACGCATCATATCATCGCATATTGTTCTGTGCCTTGTCTACAGAAGCAACTCCCAGCCCCCCAACCCTCCTACTCTTACTCCCCACTCCCCTTTGAGAGTACCCCTCTCTCACAGAGAGTTGGTCGGCCAGCGTCAAGCTGAGCCCAGAGACAAGTGCTTGGCAGGAAAGTCTGGCCATGTCAGGAATATGAACCACCCCACACCCCCTTGCTGAGGCCTTTGTTTCTGTGTCCCTTCCCCTTCCCCAACTCCCGCTCCTGCTCCCCCTTCCACTGTGATATGTAGCGATAAATGCAAGTTGGCGATTTCCTTTGTTGTTTTTCTTAGAGAAACAACTGGAGCTCCACATTGAAGTCCATTACGTTCGTTTTACCTGGTTCACCTGTTTCGACTTCAAGGCAGGGACAGTTGAGAGGACTTGGGGTTAGCAAGAACAATACGCATCGATTTGCCAGTTGTGAGCTCCAATTAAATGCATATCAAATGGTTTATCAAACAGCCGAACACACTTGAATATCCAGCCAAGCGTTAAGCTGTTCAGTTTTTATGGTCTTTTACAAGTTTTAAAGTCTGAGACAAACTCGAAAACGGAAGTTAGAGTTGTTATAAATTCATTCAATAATAAATTGTGCCACCAAATTCGAATTGTTTCATTCTTTATTCTTTACTTGATTGACTATTTCGAAAAAAAATCCCAACCTCTCATCCCATCTATTCCTCAGCTCATAGCTAAAAGCCTATCCTAACACAGTCTAGCATAAAATAAAGTCTCAACTCTGGTTATTTTATGCATATATAATCATTCGTAAAAGTCCTCTAAATCTTTGCAAATTCTAATCTATCTAAGCAGTTTCTGTCTCTTCTTGGATCGATGGAATATTATATTAAAACATGCTATGAAAAGTATTATAAAATTATTAATCTTCAATCTTTATATACAGTCAAGTTAAAGATTTAGATAGATTTTGTTGGTGCTAGTTTTTAGTTATTAGTTTTCTATGGTTGGAGCACAATTTCACAAAATCTTCCAATGAAACCTTTCAAATACTTTCTACACCCTTGTAGAGGGTATTATAATTTTGTCACGACATGTGTAAAGCATAACTTTATCTATCTATCTATCAACAACTTAGCTAATTTCGGGTGTCATCCACGAAGAGCCACACACATCCATACGCAAGTATTCATATATATGCGTTAATCGAATCGATTTCCATCTCATGCTAAATTCGGTCTATCCAATCATTTCTGTTGACCAAGCACGCAATAACTTTGCCTATGCCAAACACATTATTATCGAAAGGGGATTTCGTTTGGGCCATCATCTAATGCACTCGCATCCATTCACAACAACCCCACATCAGATGTGTGTGTGTGTGTGTGAGTGTGTGTGTGTGCCCACAACAATACAAACAACGCCACAAATGGAGTCAACTCGAATGCTACCTGCGTAAATCAGGAAATGTGGCAAGGCAGGACAGCCCAAGTTGTGATTGACTGCCCTGACATATGGATAGATGGCTAAATGGATGGCTGCACGGCGAAGAGGGGAAAGGGGGCGGGGGCTGACAGTGGACAGACCCTGGTCAAGAGAATGTCTCAAGAGCCCTGGGATTCGTGGCGCAAACTAAGCCGGCCCTAATGCAAATGGCAAAACCCAAAAAACACGGCTGCACACATAATTTCAATATGCCAGCCACAAAAAGCCCAAACCCAATCGTACACTCAGAAAAATATATTGAGGCCATGATAATATATAAATAAAAAATAATAAATATTTTAATTATTTAGAAATAAATTTGAGAGGGAAAACTAATTTGCTTTAGATTTTTATGTTTATGTTCTTTTCCATATCGAAAAACTATTATTTCGGTTTTCGAAGAAAAATACTTTGAAAGTAATTAATTATTTTGATTAAAAATATATATAATAATAATAAATCGAAAGAAAGGCAATATTTCTGGGTCATAGAGAATTTTTTCAACTTTATCGGAAATTATTGTAGGAAAGTTAAGAAATAATATTTCTTTATTTTAAGGAAAGTTTAAAGTATATATTATTATATACACATATTAGATATTTTAGATTAGTTTTGAAATAAATTATTTGTTTTCTAATAGGATATTAAAACTCTGGCTTTTTCAGGAAAGCCAGTGTACCCGCTTAACCCATTTTCAATGGGTATAAAAAGTGTTTGAGTTTCGGAAAAGAAAAAGCTTCCTTTAAGAAAAGCTTATTAAACCTCGATGATATAAGAAGAGAGAAGAATTTCTGATATTTCATTGCGAAATAGAGCAATTTTTTTTTTTTTAGAGTGCAGCGAAACCCCAATTTGAACCCAGGAGCAGTTTTTTAACGGATGTCGTACCACCTGCAGTTACAGGCGAACGGACGGTTAGTCGAACGACCGGTTTGGCCCCCGGGGTCGTTTTGCGTACGCCCTTCTGCGACTTGGATGCTCATATGTGTGCGAGTGTGTGTGTGTTGTGTGTGCTGTATGTGTGTCTGCCTTGTTGCTTGTTGATGCGCTTCGGTGGTCGCCGCCGCCGCCGCCGCCTGCCAACGGAAAAGGAAATGAAAAAAGGCGAATGGGAGCCCCGCCTCAGTTTCTGGACGGGTTCTTAAGCTCAGCCTCCGCCCCTGCCAATTCCGCTTGGTTGGTTTGCAAAATTTTTGAATTGGATACTCTGGCGACCAAATACGCCCACACGCGGCCCGGGCATGCCAGCTGCCTAGCGGGCGTCCGTTCGGCACGGCCCAACTCAAACCCGTGCAACATCATCCAATGTCCTCCGTCGTCCGTACACATGACCAAAGGAATCAACGAGTCGCATATGTGTGTGTGTGCGCGTGTGTGCGTGTGTGTGTGCGCGAGGACTATTTGAAATTTTGCATATTAAAATATCGTCGTGCATGCAAAAGGTCGCTACTTCTTATTTGAGCCAAAAGGTGGCCGGCGCCGTGCGCCGCAGTTCTTCTCCCTGGCATCAACGTCGCGTCGTCGCTGCACCGTGGTGCAAATATTTGAGATTTTGTTGCAATTCAAAAAAAAATATACAAAAATTAAAATCAATCAATTAGCAATACATATATATATAATATGTATAATGCTTTCCCGAGATATCCCGGTGCTCGAGCCAGCTAAATAAATATTTATTATATATAATATATATTATATTAGCGGATATAACCCGGCTTTGTCCGGGCTAAGTGTTCTATCGACATTATATACGAATGAAAATAAAAAGTTATTTTCTTTACAAATATATGTATACATTTTGAAAATAAAGCTCTTTAGGTGAATAAAGCTGTTCGGAGGAAATTTCCAATTCGCACCTAATTTTTCACCCAATGTATAGAATTTTCCGAATTGTATGAAACCCGTATCAAATAGTTTTGCATCCGTTTGCCATATTTTTCTACACTTGCTGATGATAGCTAGCATATACCTAGCCCTTTCTTCGTAGGCGATGATGACCATTCAGTCCATCCATCAGTCAGTCAATCAGTCAGTCAGTCGATCAGTCAGTCAGTCAGTCAATCAGTCAGTTAGTCAGTCAGTCAATTAGTCAGTTAGTCAGTCAGTCAATCAGTTAGTCAATCAGTCAGTCAGTTAATCCATCAGTCTGTCAATCCATCAGCCAATCCATCAGTCAATCAGTCAGTCAATCAGGTGGTCAGTCAATCAGCCAGTCAGTCAATCTATCTCTCCATTCGCTTTTATGCATAAATATTTACATTTATATCGAGCACTTGAAGACTTATCGACTTATCGGGCATGCTTTCGATAACTTATCGAGAGGAAAAAACAAATATGCATATGAATTTGAGCCACTGTGCGACGTGGCCGTTTGCTCTCGCTGCTGTTGCTGCTGTTATTGGACAGTCGCTGACTGTGAATGTGGCCAGAGAGGGAGAGAGAGAGAGAGAGTTGTGGGTGGGGCTGTTGCCGCACCGTCGCTGGCGCTGGCAACATAACATTGGGACACAGACACATCGCCTGTGGTAACACAATAACGAATTTCCGTAGCAACTTCATCACCAGCTCCTGCTGCTGGTTGTTGCTGCTCTTGTTGCTGCTGCCTTTTGCTTTTACCCTGAAATGTTATCCACTTTACATGGACTCTGGTCTGATGCTGTTTCGTTGGATAGCGCTTTCTCGATTTCTGCTGCTGTTTTCATTTTTATTTACTGCAGTTCTGTTTTTTGTTTGTGTGCTTTTTATACCCTGTACTCATTGTACAAGAGTTTTGTGCGAATGTCTGTGACAGACAGAAGGAAACATTTCCGAGCCCATGTTCATCTGTCTATCTATTCTACATGAACACGCTTAAAAATTGAAATATATACGTATATCGATATATATAGATATTATAAAATGAGAGCAGTTATTGAGAAAATTATACATTTGAAGCATAGGAATATAATGCTACACGCAAAATGTATTCATTATTTTTCGATAAATCCTCATATTTTCTTAAGATCGATATATATCGATTTTGAGATATGACGCCAAAACTTTAAACATACCTTGGAATATAGGTTTTTGAAATGCATAAACCGATTGAGCAAATCGTAGCTTTTGAATAACTCTCCCGTTCCCAATAAAATTTGAAGAAGAAAACCCTTTGTACAACCTGCGCTTTTGCATAGAATTTATATGCCCGAAAAATCTCATCAAGATCAAGGAAGAATGCCTTTTTGTGCATGTAACGACAGCTTGAGCCTGAGCTAAGGGTAGCTGCAAGTCGGATACTCCCGACTGGAGCTAACTTCCTTATTTATGCAAATTTAGCTACATTGGCGGCTAAATTTTGGCAAGCGAACGCGAGGGTCGAGCACAAATGAAATTATACACTTTTTAGATGCTGCTGATACACACGCACCCACACACACACACACACGCACACGCACACACACACACACACCCACACACAGGCACAGACACCTACACACATGTCAATAATAATGAAAATTATATTGTAAATAAATGCGCTTAACAAAAAGTTGCAGAAAGTTGCAAGCGAGAACATTTTGTTGTTATCGTTGTGTGTGTGCGTGTGTGTGTGTGTGTGTGCGGGTGTTGTCCTTAGTTGCGTGATATTTCGGTTGAATGTGCGCTCTTCCAGCCACATTCGAACTTTTCTTAGAATCGCAACATGCAACTGGACGCCACGCGGATGGGGAAGCATTTGCACAGCTGTTCGAGCAGCGGCTTTCAGTCTTCCACTTTCTCACAGGATGCACACGAAGAAGAAGCAGCAGCAGGAGCAGCAGATCGTCCCACTTGGTAACCCTTGCTGCAAATATTTTGAAACTCTCAAGCAGCTTCTTCAGTGGCCCACCGCACCCCTGCCCCCGGCGCAGCCCACCCTTAAGGATCGCCTGTCTCCTGTCATGACAAACAATTCAACTTAATCAGTTATCCAACTGACGCACCCAAGAAAACACTTTTCCCTCGTTTGAACTGTCGAACTGTCGATCCATCGATCGAAGGAAAATATATAAATATAATAAAACCCGTTACAGGCCAAGTAAAAAGGTTGAAAGGAAGGCTGCAAGAAAAGGCTGCATAAATGAATTATGGCTCAAGACTTTTGCGTTTTCCCTTTTCAATTTTTTCTTTTTTATGGATTTCCATTTTTCCATTTTTATAGATCGTGAGAAAGTTTAACCCCTTCGCAGACTGCGCCCCAGGCTAAGTGCTGTCTGTGTGGACAGAGCCCGATGCTGAGCCAGAGGCTGGCCCATTGCCACATAATTTATAATGATTAGGTACCGTCGGGTCGCACAATGCCGGGCCGAAAATCGAAAATCGAAAAAGGAAACAGTTGCCGGGCGCCTCCTTGAGCCGCAGCGAAAAGAACAAGAGCTGGGTGACGGCACGGAACCGCGACAGAGGCGTCATCCCTCAGCGAGGGGCACATGCGGCACAATGTCTCAGGGTGCCGCACCCCCCCCCCCCCCTGCCCTGGACCCAGCAGCATGCACTCCTTCCAGCTGTGAACCAGGTAAACCAGGGACTTTGCGATTTCCCAGGATTAGGCTATTAGGCAAATATATATCCTTGAAATCGAAAGCTATAGACAAAAGTGCGTGAGATATCTGTACATTAAAACGACTTACGCTTAAAGGTAGTATAATATAATAGAGTATGCTAGCGGGCATTACCCGGCTTTGCGCGAACCATGGCAGATCATATATAGATAGACACTGAACATATATATAACAAAGTTTAGCAAATTAATTATACAATTTATAGTAAAAGCGAGCAAGTAAAGATATCTGTGGCACGCGGAAGATTGTAGACATTTGCCTTACGGATTTGCGGATATGTAAGAATAGTGAAGCTCGTAAATCCTGAGCTTGATGAAAATATTATGGAAAACAGAATATTTTGCCATACATAAACTCATTATTCGACCGATCCTTTCGGTAGATGGTCAAGATATGTTGATAAAGAAAGAGAACCTACTTACCTAAAGCACCTACCTTTTGACCGATCGTTCCCATGCTAGCTATATGATATAGTAAAAGTAAAAGTAGAATATCGAAATCGATTTTTATCGTTTGCCTGGTAATGGGGCAAGTTATCGACTATTTGAAACAAACTCGAGCTGCTCAAACACTAGAAGGGGCCACATTCAGTTTCTAGCTCCCAAAGTCCCCGAGATCGGAATCGGAATCGGGATCGGAAGGACATACAGACAGAAAGGGTTATCGAGCGATACGGCTGTTGATGCTGATCAAGAATATATGTGCATGCTTTATAAGGTCGGAGATGTTAACTACAGCACATTTAAAGAGACCCATTATGCAGCTCTTAAAGCCCATCGATTGCATTCTTGTAGCCAACTTGATTGATTCCGCTTGCTGTCGACAGTCTGCCAGCTGTTAAGTTAAGTCTGGAAACCATATAATAGTATCTTGAACTATAACATCAAATGTATTTAATATACCTCCAGAACTTAAGCTACGATCAGTATCCTTTCCAATGCTGACCCCTGCGTGACCCTTGCACAGATCAAATGACCGCCAACTATGGCTAGCTGGGCTCTGTTCATTAATCAGCCAATTAGTCAACTTTGATTAGGCCCGGACACAACACGCACACACAACACACACACGCACACACACATTAGGGCATTAAAGTATAAATATCAATTTGATCTGTCAAATATTGACACATCAAACCCTAAACAAACCAATGACAGGCTGTGCCCCCCCCTCCACTCCCCTCCCCTGCCGACTACAAGCCATTTAGCGGCAATTTATAAGCAACAAAACACCCAAAAGAAAAAAAAAAGGACACAAAAAAAAAACGTGGAAAATGGGAGAAATAATAAATGAAAACAAGCAAGGAAAAAGGGATTTTTTTTTCCGTCCCCCCACCCCTGGCCCGGCTCAGATCATTTCAAGGGTCCTTGACTTTGCGCCGGCAATGAGCCAATTGAGTGATGCTGCCGGCTCAAAGCAATTATGTGCATTATATTAGATGATATTATATGGTATTATATGGCATCATGTTTGCACTTTACTGTCAAAAACCGAGTTTTTTACACCAAAAAGATGGTAGCGAGGAGCGGAGCGGGGTGGAGAGGAACCCAAACTGTGCGCATTAGATCATGCTTAGGGCAGGGGTTCGTTGTTGGTTAGGGGATGCTGGACCCGGACCTGGACCTCGAAAACTGAAGCTGAACGAATGCCAGCAAAGGTTCAAAGTGCGTGTGAAAATGAGGCTGTGTTGTTGTTGTTGTTGTTGTTCCTGTTGTTCCAGTTGTTCCAGTTGTTGTTGCGGATGCTGGCAAAACTTTTGCGGTGTTTTATTTTGATTTTTACCCAGTTCCCTCTCCTTTTTTTTCTCCAGAGGTGCGAAGCCGTCGATTTAGGGCACAAAAGGATGCTGCTCGGACAATTAGGTTGCCCAACCCCGGTTCCCGGGTCCCGGGTCGCGGGTCCCGTGTAATGCGATAAGGCGCCAAATGCAACTCTTTCGCAATTGTCCACACATGATCTCTCGTTGTTGAACTGTCAACCCGAGAGTTTTACTGGCTCTCTATTTTTGTTTTTTTTTTTTTGGGTCAAAAGGTGCAAGTTCGTGGACTGGGCTGGGAAGGGGTTGGGGCGGGGGCAATTAGTCAAGTGGTTAATGGATTGAGTCGAGAAATCGCATCGCGGCTAAGGCCAAGACCAGAGCCGAACTGTACGCAGGCATTTTCCATTTTGTTTTTCCCCTATGGATTTATGGATTTGTGCATTCGCCAAAGAAACAGTAAAACGAAAAACTGCAATTGCACAAAAAAAGGGTTAAGGGGCTTAGGGGTTAGGATCTGCGGCTGCTGCAGTTAAAAAAAAAAAAATCTGCGCAAATCTGTCCAACAGGCAAATTTATTTTCCATCTAGACTCGAGGGTTGCAGCTGTGGAAAAACCCAAACACGAAACAGCGACAGCAGCTATTGAAAATTGTTTTGAAATTCAATTGAATGATGGCAATGTCATTCTAAATGCCCAAATACACTCAGCGAAAATTGGGCACATAACGAAAAATGTGACAAGAAATTAAACATTATACATAATTCAAATTTTCCGACCCTTTGTGGCTTGTGAGAAAACAATTATGATTCATACACAAATCTATCTGAAGACATTTTATAGATTTTTGAGCCAAACTCTATCTTGAGCCAAGCAAATGTCAAGCTCAATTTCCAGCAGATTATTCCTGTGAGTGGTTTATGATAAGCTGTTCCGAAACCTTCTCAAGGTTTTGCTCATTTGTATAAAGTCAAATGCAACTAATAAGTTGTTCATAGAAGAACTCAATTTTCGTTATACCATTCTGTATATATAACGTAGTGGTCCGATGCATTGCAGACATTTCCCTTTTGCAGATATGTGAGAATCGTGAAGCTCGTAAATGCTGAGTTTTATGAAAATATCTTGGAAAACTGAACATATGGCCACAAAAGAACCTACTTTTCGACAGATCTTGCCTATGGCAGCTAAATGATATAGTGGAACGATGATTATAAGACGAATAAATGGCGAGTTTGACCAAGATATCTTAATAAAGAAAAAGCTTTCTATACCAGAACATACTTTTTGAACAATATTGCCCATGGCAGCTGTATATTTATTATACATTATAGTATAGTATTATATTCGACAGATGATATAGGGTTCCTTCTGGTTCCGACATGTGTACTACCAAAAAGACGGAAAGAGGACAGCTTCAAAAACTAAGAGACTAGTTCGCATAGAAACAAACTGGCGGACGAAGGAACGGACTCCAATTCGACTGTTGATGCTGATCTAGAATAGATATACTTTGTGGACTCGGAGATGTCTCTTTCTAGGCGCTACACATTTCATAATTAAATTTTAATACCAACTGCAAGTTTTGGTCGACTTGGTTGTACAACAAGAAGACCGCTCCAAAAGCAATCAACGCGGGTTTGAACCACTTAGCGGTTCGATTGAGAGCCGCGACCCAAGCAACTCGAACGAATACGATGCAGCACGAGCTCAGGAAACTTAATGGAACCTCTTTCGTCTAGAAGAACTTGACGGATGAGTAGCTGTGTCTGTCAAGTTCTTCCCAAATCAACCCGAAATCATTTTTGCTCAGCATCCGCATCGATTCGCGTTCCATTTCTAATATTCAAATTTGGCATCGTTTAAAGTTGTCTCGAGTATATGAATCCAATCGATTGCGATTTCGTTTTCGATTTTGTATGTTCAATGTTGGCCAGGTGTTGCTTTGATGTTGCGAAATTCTCTACAGCTTACCCCCTGTACATCCCCCTCCCCCTAGCACTCCCCTTCCACTGTCATACACACACACACACCACACACACACACACACTCAGGCACACACACTCATGCGGGCTTTGCATTTGCATGGCCTCATTTTTTCCGCGCAGCATAATTTCAAATTGAGAGCAAATTTTACACACACACACACACACACGCACGCTGAGCTACATGTGTGTGTGGCATAGTTTTTCCACACGGAAAAGGATTATTTATTTATTACGAAATTTTCGTCATTCGATGCGCGGCTGCGGCGCGTGGAAAGCTGCGAAAAAAATAAATAAGAGCTGGAAAAGGTGGAAAAGGTGGCCGTGGCAAAGGTAGCGCCAGGACAACGACGCATCCTGGCCCAGGCAACCAGGCAGCCGGTCGGTCGGTCGGTCGGGCGGGCAGGCAGGCAGGCAGGCAGGCAGCCCGCAAATGTCGAATTATTCAAATGATGATTCAACCCCCTCGCCGCCGCCGCCGCAGCTACCCCTTTTGCCAATGTCCCGTGCTGGCATGTGATATGCAAAAAAAAAATGAAAATAAGAAAGAAAAAAACGACACGCCGAAGCCTAAATACCCTAGTATATAGATACATGGCCTGGCGGACATGTGTAGCGGCTTGTGAAAACTTCTCAGTACAGAAAACTTTTCGATAAAGAAAACTATTCCATACAAACAAACTCTTCAGTTTTCTCGATTCTGCCTATAGAGCTATGGGCTATAGATATAGTAGTCCCTTGTTAATAAGATTTAGCTGATATGAAAGAAAGCTTTAAGGAAACATAAGTTGTTCACACAAAATTTTCAATTTCAACCGATTATTTTAGCTATATATACATAGATATATATATACCACTAACAGTTAGCCGATGTCATAGATATAGGAAAAACACAGGTGAAACACTTTAGATCAGATTTCATTTTAGTTTTTCTTACAGGAACTCAACTTTCGAGCGTTTCTTTCCATGTCAGCTTTATGCTATAGTGCTCCGATCTGCTCGACACTGAGAAATGTCCTGCCTGCAACAAAAAGACGCAGCTTTCCAGAGTTTCCTCAAGTAAGCTTCATACCGAAAGATTAGCTGACATGGATGTAGACAGATGGACAGAGGGACAGACGAAGCGGCCTTGCCTGTGTATACCACTTCCTCTCCTATAGCTGCTCCGGCGCATAGACCTCCAGCTAGGCGTTGCATCTGGCCTGCCAGAACTCGTATGCCCGCTAAGCTAGGGCATTTACAAAGCAGCAAGAAGCAGCAGCAATACGCACAGGACACACGCCAGGAGAGAGATACAACGACGCGGCGTTGATTTTGTGTGCACTTTTTTTTTTTTTTTTTGCCTACCTTGCGGCAATCTGGCGGCACACACACACACACACGCACATTCTTTGTTGTTGTTGTTGTTGTTGCTGTTGGTCCTTTGTAGTTTGCATGTCCCGTTTCGTCATATGAGATCGCGAGCGCTTACAAATTTTTCATATAATTCGAAAATAAAACGCAGACAGGACAAAACAGGACTCGCCGAGGCCTATAACCCAGTATCAGCGTGCGTGTGTGTGTGAGTTGATATAAATAAAAAAAAAGTCGCTTTTAAGGACATCTGCGTGTTTTCCCTATTCAATATGCAAACCTCCATACAGAGCCTGCCCTATCCCTGCAGGCCCCCTCGCACTCTCTCCCTCTCTCTCTCTCTCTCGCTCTCTGTGTCGACCACAGGCTGGCATTTGAATTCACTTAATTTGCACCTTGTTCGCCAGCTTGGTAATATTATATATACACATACGTTTGGCCCCGTGTACGCAGTGCGCATTATGCTGGTAAGGAGCAGAGCTCGGAACATCTGCCTCGGCTCGTGCAACTGATCCTGCGCCCATTTGACCGCTTGCTTGGACTGCTGCAGGATATGCTGGTTGCACAAGTTGCAAATTGGGCAACCACACCTCAACAAAGCCCAAAGCCTAAAGGTGTACAATCGTATCAGGTGACCTACGACTTTGCCTTGCCAATAAACTCATAGAAATCCAGATATTTCCAATAATCAATTAGTTTTCCAGAACTAAGCTATGAAAGATGATCATCAAAAAGGTTGATTCGACATCAAAATTGAATCAATTGCAGTCGGCACTTGCGCTGTTTGCTGCCGGCGAAACGTTTGAGGACAGCCAACAAAGAGGAATAAGAAAGCGTTTAACTGAATTGATTATTGTTTAATTAAATAATGTTAAAGAATTAAGTGTAGAGGATCGGTTCGTGCACGTTCGGTTTCCTCATACAAATGTATGGAAAGAGTATATGGTTGTGTGCAAATGTAAGTAACAGGCAGAGGGGCACCATAGTGTATAATTAGCATCAATATTCGAGTCGATCTGCCCATATCCATCTGTCTGTCCGTCCGTCTATCCGTCTGTCCGTCCGTCTGTCTGTCTGTCTGTCCGTATAATCGCGTCTATCCACAAACCTATAAGAGAAGAGATTCGAAATGTTCAACATAGTTCCACCTAGTGCCCGCCCAGCACGAGTTTTCCGTTTATCGATAACCTGCACCGTAGCAATCGATAAAAATCGATTCCGCAATCTTGTTTTTGAGCAAATGTCTAAGGTTTTTAGAGCTAGAGTCAACTTATTTGACATATAACTTCTTAAATAGCACTATATACAGATCAAGTATCTTTCATTTAAGAAGTACACTTACTTGTTTTTAAATATGGTTCTGTTCGGGTTTCGGCTTCAATTTCTGAACTATAGGTATGCCCTTTAAAAGAAGCTCTCTTTCTACATTTATCCAAAGTTTATCCTCAGTTAAAGTCCATTAATATCATGTAATACTGCTGTCCACTCGTCGCACTCCACTTCCAAAAAACCTACAAAGAGACAGCAATGCAAATAGGTTAATGTATGCATATAGTACACACACACACACACACACACACACACGAACACATACACACACTCATGTAGCAGCATCGGACCGGACCCAACCTCCAACTCTGAACTGAAGCTCGGTTCCAATTCCAATTCGCAATCTCCCATTCCGAGAATTTTGCATAAAATGTCCGCAAACATGTGTCCCAGTACCCAGTCGAGGTTAACCACTGCGCCTGCCCCTCCTCCCACAACCAACACATCCCACCTACCCCCCCCCCCCTCCCCCCACACTCCTCCGCCCATCACCAGCATTAGCCGTTCAGCACCCACTTGGACGAAGGCAGCTCGTCCAATCTTTGGGGCGCCTGCCTCATTGGCGTCATCCTCGTCGGCGACTTTATAAAAATGTTTGCCCTGCTGTTTGTTTGTTTGTTTGTTTGTTTGTCTATGCGTCGATTTGTTTGTTTGTTTGTTTGTTTGTTTGTTTGCCCGACTGCGTTTTGTGTCGTAAATTTAATGGACAAGAGCAACAGCAACGAACAACAAGAGCAGAAATCGAGAAAGGAATCGAATCGAATTGAATGGCAAATGGGAGCCATGCATAAAAAATTGGCAAAGCCAGCCAAGGGTTAACTTCGATTAGCCCGAAATGTTGTCATGGCCTGTGGTCGCACATATGTGCGGGTGCCCTATGTGTGCGTGTGTGCATGTGTCTGTCTGTGTGTGTGTGTGTGTGCGTGTCTGCGTGTGTGTGTGCGCGTGTGTGTGGTCATAAGGCCAAAGCACAAATAATAACAGTCACGCGTCGGGCAAAAGCAGCAAACGCGGCAAAAATAAATAATAAAATAAACATGAAAAAATATATAGAAAAAAAAAAACAAATAAGATATTGGCAACAGAGTATGCACGACCAAAAGATACCCTATGTTAAGTTGAGCAATGGCCCTATAGACTATATAACTATGCAACAAAAGTCCAAGTCTATATTTATTTATACATTTAATAAGTTAAGTTCTTTTCAAATTGGGTTCGACTCGAATCCAACAAAAGAAATCGCATCGACATTCCAATCAGCTTTGCGTTCCAATTAGCTTAAAAATAGAATGAAGCAGCGCGAAAATCGAAAGTCAAAAATTTAAGTATATGCTCAATGAATTTCAAAAAAACATCATTAAATAAATAGTAAAAACTTGAAATTTATATAAGATCATAACTAAGATATATACATATATTTTAATAAGTTTTTATTTAAAGCGGGAGATCTCGATTCCATAAATAAATGAACGCATTTGAAAGAGGTCTGGCATACTCCTGCGGCCAGCCCGGGCCAGGGTATAGGCTATATGAGGCAAAAAAAAAAAATAAAGGACAAAGAACGATACCCAAAATAAAAAAGGAAACGCCAGAAACATGCGAATGAATATGAGAGCGACCAGAGCCCGTGTTGGGATTGGCATATTGGGCACGGTATTTGGTATTTGGGGTTCGGCATTTTGGGCTCTGATAATATTTTGGGCTCGGTTTTTGCGTTCTTTTTTTTCTTCTGGCGGACAACGGACCAAATAAGGCCATTGATCAAAATTGTTACAATAATGGCGAAAAATCAACCCCATGTACAAGCCAAACGCCCACAGGGCCCGCCTGCTGCTGGCTGCCTGCACGGGGGTGGTGCTGGGTGGTGCCTGGTGACCATGGTGCGAGTTGTGGGCAAAGGCAAATACGAGCAAACGCCATTGCGGTCCGTCCTGGCAACGGACGCGGACCACACGAACGGGCACGGCGCGTCCAGGCAAGGACACGGGACACGGCACACGGGACACGGCACACAGGGACCACGTCAGACGTTTGGACTGTCGTGACGGCCAAGTGGAAAAGTCTGCGTCTGCCATTGAAAGCCTTTTGATGGCAAATGGCGACGTTGCCAATGGGTGGTGGGTGCTGCGCTTGGGTTAGGTCTCGGACTCAAGTTGCTGCTGCTGCTGCGTTGGACGCGCAAAGGTAGCGCAAGGACCAACAGGCAGCACTCGCGTGCGTGTGTGTGTGTGTGTGTGTGTGTGTCACATGCTCCGGCTAGGTAATGGCCACAGTTGTTGTTATGGCAAAAGTTCGTACGTGAGGGTCGAGCCGGAGTGCGACGCCATCCTTTCGCTTTGCTCCTTTTAGCCTCGCCGGGTCGTTTGTACATATTGCATCAAAGAAAAGTTGTGCTGGGCATAAGGACACACACAGCCACACACACGTAGTCACACACACACACACACACACAGACACACACGTACACACGCCCACACGCAGTCGCAGTGCAAATAATAAAAATTGGGCTGACAAAATCGTTGCCTTGACTATGCGACGCCATGGACAACGCACAGGACTAAATGTATATACATACATATGTCTAGATATATACACATAATACATATATACATATATGTTGAATCCCCCACGTGCTGGCGACGCAGCCAGCGCTCGATTCCACAAATCCCTCTAGCTGGCCGAGCCCTTAACAAGCCACGTTTATCAAGTCAAGACGCGGAAATTGGCTGCCATTTCGATCTGGTTCACACTCACACACACACACACACACACACACACATACACACACAAAGGAAAGGATAACGCGAACTAAGCATAACTGATAGCTTGGGTCAAGGCTCTTGCTCATAGCTGCCAGCTATGAAAGCTCAACGCCTTGCCTAAATACTTGAGTTACATTCTCAACCGCATGCGTTTGCTTGAGTTAACAGGCAAAAGCTGCCTGCTATGAAGAGTGTTTAACTAAGACACATATTAAAATAATAGAAAAAAAAAACTAGTCCACAAAGTTTAGATCTCTAGCATTACTCAAGCCAGTAGAGCAGAGCAAGTAAAAATTGGATGTCCTTGTAGAGAAGGGACAACTATGTTGCCAACATAATGTTTCGACCCGAGCTGTGCTCCAGTTTTGGCAGATTTGTCAGGCGAATTTCGCGCTTGGTTGGGATATCTGAAGAAACAGACGAGTTTTCCATACAAAAACTCATTTTGCAATGCTTCCCATAGTATTCCAATTTAAAAAGGATTTTGCACTTGTATAAATAACTTTCAGAAACTAGTAAATGCTTAATTTAGTCGATATTATATAAATAATACTTTAATACTGATTCAGATCAGTTCAAACTGACAAACATGCAAATGCTGCTTGCTATGGCGAGTTTTCTTTTTGGGTTCGGTAAAGGAATTTACGTAGAGCTATAATTGAGTAAAATGTGTGTTACTTAAGTCCGAAACATTAACTACTTTTTAGATAAGCATAGACAAAATATTGATTATTTGATAGAGCTTAAATATTTCTTGAGTAAACTTCTAGAGAGTATTAAAGTATTCGGATAAAACATGAACCAACCATGACTCAAGATCGAACATGTGATCTATCTATTTCTATTATTTTTACTCTTAACATTTCAAGCTGGCGACTCTTAGGCAGCCATTCAAAAGCTGCTTGCTATGGCAGCGTCTGAAGGACCTGATTGCAACCATGTACCAAGATTCAATCCACGATCCGAGACTCAAGATCGAACATAAGAACTATTCTTTTTCTATTATTCATATTCTTAACAGCCATTCAAAAGCTGCTTGCTTTGGCAGCATATAAGCCATTATCAAACAGCTCTGCAAATATTATTTCCCGACCGTATTGGAGATCTTTTAAGACACCGTTTAAGCAAGGTTAATGTTCAGGATGTATTTGCTCTACAATGTAGCTCTACGTCGGCTCAGTTGCAAGTCGAAATTTGGCCAAAGACCCGCTAGGATTGCCGCCCAATTTAACCGCCGGCCCCGGCTTAAGGCAGCGCAGTTAGTCAACGTCGCGCACACCAGCATTTGCCGCGCCAGAAACCTGCCCAATCCCCCGTCCCTCCCCTCCCACACAACCAAACCGCAATCTCCGACCCAACCGGCGCACAGCTTTCGACCAGGCGCTAGAGGTTGGAGCGGGAGCACACATCAGCGGCAGCCCTGATCTGTGTAAAAATATTAGTTCTGTCAAAATAAATTTCTTTGAGTAATGTAATCCCATTTTGCGGTCTTGACACACATACGCACACGATTCTAACGAGAAAAAAGAAAAATTTGAAATTTTTTTTTTATTTTTTTCGGCCCAAGTAACTCGACCAACCCCGCTGGCAGGCCACGCCCCCTCCGGCCGGTGCCCGTTTTGGGTCACATATCGCATCAAGCTGGAATATGAATGCGATAAATCTGTTCGTGATTGTTTTTGCTGTCGCACATGTTGCCCCAGCCCTGCCCCCCTGTCGTTCTACGACAAAGGTGTCCACCACGGTTTTCATGGCCCAAACCCCTTGGAAATGGGCCCAAAGGGTATATTTGTTTTGTGCACAGCTATGTAACTGGGAGAAGAAGGCGAAGTAAGAATCGAGTCGATGTGTCCAGGTTCGTCTGTCCATCTATCTGTCTCTCTGGAACTCGGGAGATCGGGAAATATAAGAGCTAGAGCATTTTGGATGTATGTTCTTGAATGTCACAAGAAGATTAAGTATATACCAAATTTCAATAACTTTGATAGCACCAATTCCTTGAAATCGATAGAAAATCGATAAAAATCGATAAGAATCGATATCAACCTCCAGTTTTTTAGTATATCTCGGAGCCTATAAGAGACACACAGATGCACAATCATTCTTTTTAGGAATACCCTTTAGAATCCTTGTGAAGGCAACTGGGTTCAGGGTATCTCCTAGTCGTGCACACCCAACTCTAACGTGTTTCTTTTTTGCCCTGCCTTAGAGTGCGTAAAAAATGCCAACGGAATTCGCTAATCCAGCCAAGAAACTGCTTGCTGCTAGAGGGGGGATTGCCTCTTTGACAGGGGTGGGGTATTGTGGTGGAAGGGAGGGGGGTGGGGCTGGGGGCGGCACAGTTCAGCTGTCCTTTATTACACTATTTCCACGGGCTAGGCTCGAGTAGAGCCAACGATTACGGACACATGTATGCGTATATGCTACACGATATGTACAAATTCTACACACACACACACACACACACATGCAGGCCTGTGACCAGGTGGGTGGTGAACAGCAAGTGATGGGAAGGGGAAGGGATGAGGGGTGTGGTGTGATAGGCTGCCTGATGATGACAATGTGTTCTGACAGCTTTGCGGCTGTGATTGCAAAAAATGAGAGACGATGACGAGAAAAGAACAAGAAATTTGCAAATTTTTTGACGCACACGCACACACACACACATGACATATACATATGCATATGCATATGTATGTGTGTTGACTAAGAGCGAAACGTTTTCTGCAGGTTGTTCGAAGAGCAGATGCCCTTACAAACAAATATTTGATGCCAAGACTCTTCTAAGACCCGCTTGTTCAAAATGATATCATTGTTCGCAACTGATAAAAGGTTGAACTATTTCCGAATTCAATGTCAATTTGTGGTAGAGATCCAATTTTGACCTTCTTCTTCTTCTGCATGATAATCTTTACAGCTGGCAAGTTAAGTTTTTTCCGCAGAACAATCAAAAACAAATTTAACTTAATTAAAGCCAAAGCCTGGACCGAACCTGAACCGAACCCAAAAAAGGCAGGTTGCTGGTTCGAACCCTTCAAATTGGCTTGGCAGTCAGGACAAAAATATGGCTGACCATATCGAATCGAGTTGTTCAAGCTGTTCAAGAATGTATAAGACCTCAGATATCTTTACTTCAACGTGCTGTGCAGCAAAATCATAATACCCTCAAGGTAAGGGCATAAGAAATCAAAAGCAAGAAAAGAAAATCGTGTAATATAATATAGTCAAAGTCAAATTCGGAGTCGGTTTTGCGCTGAACGTGTCGATGGTCGCTGTGGGCGGTTCCAGGGGGAGGGCAGTGGGCTGTGCTGTATATGATTGTGGTTAGTGGCTTGGGAGGGTGGGGGGTGGGGTGTGGGGTAACGGGTCGACAAAGTAGAGTTGTGTTTCGGGAACACACATTGATGAGGCCAAATTTCTGTGATTCGTCATCTAAATAGGTTTTATTCAAAGCACTCACACGCACACTCGCACACACACACACACACACGCACACACACGCACGCACTCACATTGGTGTAAAATTACAACGCATTACATGCACGCACAGGCACACAGACACACACAAACAAACACACACACGCACATTGGCAGATATTATATTTGCAATTTCTGGCAGCTGCCGCATTAAATTATTAAATAAATAAAAAAAACATGCTCAAAAAATAAAGCCAATTTTATAGAAACTAACAAAAATATTCCTTTAAAAAAAAATTATTGAATGAATATAAATTATATAATTATTGCTAAAAAAATTGAGTCAAATAAGAAAGAAAAAAATTAATATTTAAATGCATTCAAAATTTAATGCAAGCATTTGTGAATATACAAAATCCTTTCAATTTAGATAACAAATCAATCTAGAAAATTGTATGCCTTATAGATATTGCGCGATATCTGCCTAAGCGTTAAGAGCTGTAAATATTGAAAGTTTATTTTGTATATAAATCAAAAACCTGTTATAATCAAAAATGTTAAGAGATATCGAAATTTTTCAACGCCCTGAATCAAAACTTCGTATTTATTAAGACATATTTATATTTCTACTTTTTCAATATATTTTATTATTTACTTTAGTTTTATTATTCAACTTTTGTTTCTATTTCTCATATAGTCAAAAATAGCTGAGAGACATTCGAAATTATTGCAAATTACAATTACAATTGAAATTCAAACTACGTTTTCTTATTGGAACGTGCGTAGAATGTGCTCGTTAGACTAATTTGAGGTTATATTTAAGCCATAGATGGCGCTTTTATCCTATTGGACCGCGTGCAATTCGCTTTTATCAATCGCCGTCAGAGGGCCTAAGCATATGTATTTCATGGCATTCAGTTAATTAAATTTAAGTAAAGCCAAATATATAAATTGCTTGCTCGAATTTAATTTGAGTGTGTAATACTAGCATAATAGAGGGCTTCGCTTAACTATTTTTCTATACTATAGTTTACTTGGCTATAATTTAAATTAAATGGTTAATGAAGGGCATTTTAATGGGCTTCTTCAAATTGAAAAGTGTTCAAAAACAAAAAACAATAGAAAGAAATAGTTTACAACAGTAAATGCAAGGCTTTTGAATTCTAGACATTGCAAAATTTAGAAAGTTCGAATATACGAGCGACTGCTGCAGATCTATAAACAAGTTTTATAGTCATGAACTAACAACATGAACGTATACGTGTCAAAAGCTGTCTGTTGTATAAAATTATCCATAACGCAATCATAGGGGAATGACACTTGCAATATTAATTACAATATTAATGCTGCATTCCAAACAGAATACCATTTGCCTACGAGAAAATGGAAAAGGTTCCAAATAAGAGACAAGCGACTACTGTAGCAGTCAGCAATTGAAACGAGTTTTGTAGCTATGAGCTAGCGGATCACGACATGCGTGTCACAGGCTGACTGCTATATCAACGCAATACCTGCTTGTTTCCCAGCTAGGGATCACGGCGTGCGTGTCACAAGCTGACTGCTATATCAACGCAATGCCTGCTTGTTTCCCAGCTAGGGATCACGGCGTGCGTGTCACAAGCTGACTGCTATATCAACGCGCTGCAAAACAAATTCGTGGTGGAATGACACTTCAAATATTTCAATGCCCAATGAAAAACCTAATGAATATAAAGATAAATGTATTTAAAATATAAAAACATCAAACAAAGTTGAACCAATGAAGTGCGCCTTTTATTTATACAATCGTATAGCTATCATTATCAATGTAGTATTATTGGCGGGCGGCAAAAAAAATAGTCTGTCTGTGTGTATTTATGTGTGTGTGAGTGTGTGTGTGTGTGTGTGGGTGTGGTTGTGTGTGTGCGCGTGTAAATAATGATGAGGTTATTAAAACTAAATGCATTGAATTGTTTGTTTTCAACTGACAATCGACACAATATCGACAAGCGATGCGAATGTAAGGTAAAACCACATAAGTATTTATATATATGTATGCTAATTGCCGTAGACTGGATGCTAATGCAGTTGCTAATGCTACTCCAGTTACAGTTACAGTTACAGTTACAGTTGCAGTTGCAGTTGCCGTTGCCGCTGCAGTTGCCCAGTCCCGGGCAGAGACGCGGCGGCGGGTGCGACAATTGGCACTGCTTGTTGTGGGGCTTGCTGCAATTGCGGCTGCGTTGAGGGGATTTGAGGGGAGGATGTGCGTCTGTTATCAGGTCAATTTGGAGCGTTTCTTGGCAATGGCATCCTCGACGGCGCGCAGCTGTTTGAGCAGCTCCTCGCGTCTCGATTTCTTGCCATCCTTGTCCTTGTCCTTATCCTTGTCTTTGTCTTTCTCCTTCTCCTTGTCCTTGCCATTGTCCTTCTCCTTGTCGGAGTCTGGCGAATTGGCTGGCGACACAAGCGCCGACACACCCACCATGTTCGATGGTTTCTTAATCTCAATGGAAATGGGTGAACGTTTCTTGGTTGATTGTTCAGTGGCTGCAACAAAAATGAGAATCGATCAGTTGGCAATTTGCCGCACATTCGAGCATCACATCCTGCTTACGTTTTTTGATTAGTTTGCGCTCATTGAGCGCCTTGTCTGTGGCACGTACACGCTTCTGTGGCGTCTCGTGCGAGCCCGATGAGCTGTCCGATGAGGAGGAGCCCGATTCCGAGTCCGAATACGAAGTATCTGAGGAATCTGCCCAAAGGCAGCGAAGCCTTTAGTTTAGAAGTTGTTCATTTTTATAGCGTAGCGTCAACACCTACCTGAATCTGATGAGCTGGAGCTACGACGACGACGACTCAACTTGTCAAACTTTTTGGGCGCCGGCGACAGCTTCTTGCGCTTGGAGGCGGGACTGTGAGCGCCGCCGCCGCCGCCGACACCACCACCACCTCCACCGCCGCCACCACCGGCGCCGCCGCTGCGCTTCTCCAGCGCAGTGCGCTTGTACGCAGAGGAGGTGCTGCCCTCTGCAAAGAAAAAACACGAAGATATCCATGAAGATAGGCTGGCAGTTGGGCAAATCGAATCGATCTTCACTTACTGGACGTGCGTCTGGGACGTCGCGGTATTTGGCTGGGCGAACGGGCGCGTCCGGCCGCATGGCGACGCGTTGCGGAGGCGGTCATCAGCTTGTGCGCATAGCGACGCTTGTGTTCGGAGGCGCTGCTGGAACGCGACGAATCGGAGCTGGAATCGCTCTGTGAGCTGTTGGAGCTGGAATAGGATGTGTTGCTGCTGTAGCTGCGACGATCGCGGCGTCGTCTGTCGTCGCGCTCGTACGACGGACCACGTCCAATCGATTTGGAGCGCATCCAGGGATCGCTCCACTCATCGCCGCGTCCAACAGCCTCCACACGCTGAACAATTACCTCGCGTGCCGGCCGCAATCTTCGATCATCCTCGTACTGTGGCATTCGGTGTGGCGGCAGTTCTCGATAGCGCGCCATGCGCCCATAAACGTCCACATCCTCGTATGGGATGGGCGGCATATACGGGGTGCGATATCGATCTAGCGGCTGGGCGTACATTGTGTACACCGAGGGCAGGAGGGCGCGCGGATTGCCATGGCTGATGGGATTATTTGGCGGCAATTCGCGCACAACGCTGGGTGAACTGCCGCGCTCCTTGAGATAATATGGATCCTTTTCGAGCTCATCGGGCGAGAGGGTTAGATTCATTTTCTTATCCTCAAAGTCCATGTCCTGCTCCTTGCGCTTGTTCGCCTTGCGCATCATCTCCTTGGCGGTGCGCAGGCCTCGCTCCCAGGCATTCTCCACCACCACCGGCACCTCGGGCATTATCAGGCCGCTGCGCGCATCATGATGCCCGGCGACACCGGTGCCCGCCGCATAAATGCCGGCATGATGCAGTCCGGCGGCGCTGCGATGATGCAGCGCAGCGGGACGTTCGTTGCGATAATCGTGATAGTCACCGGCGGGCGTGACGCCTGCCATGTGACTGTTATAGGCACTGCCGCTGGCTACTCGCGATGAGCTGCTGGCCCCGCTGCTGCTTTGCATCGGCACGGAGCGCACCAGGCTCTCGAACATTGTGTAGTTGCCCTTGTCGGTGACGCCCGGATGCAGGAAGCGACAGCTCATGCCCCAGGTGCACTGGCCGCGCGTATAGAAGCGACAAACGGGCTTCGGTTCTGTTTCCTCTGGTCGTTTCTCATCCTCATCGGATACCTCGCCTTCCTCCAGCTCCTCATCCTTTTTCTTCTTTTTGGCATTGTCCGAGCCAGCCGCCTCGTCCTCCTCACCATCCTCACCCACCTCGCCATCGCCGTCCAGCTCCACCACCTTGCCATCATCATCATCATCATCATCATCGTCATCAGCCTTCGATGGCGGCGACTTTGCCTGTCCGCCTTTTTTATTCACGTCTTTCCCATTGGCAGACGCATTAGCGCCGCCTTCCGCGTCGCCGTCCGTCTCCTTCATTTCTGGACACTCGCCCTCCTCCGCCTCAAAATCGAGCGCATCGTCGTCGTGAGTCTTGACCAGATCATCCAAACCGTTGGCGCCCTCCAGATCCTGTGAGCATAAGCCAAAAATGCAAGTGCGATTAAATGTTTGCCGGATTCTCGATTGGAAGACCTAATGTGCCCAGCGCCGAGCTGCCGTTAAATATATAACATATAAATCTCCCTATTGCACACACTCACACACACAAACACACACATTAACACCTCAAACTTTCCACTCTATGAAGTAGCTCCGCTTCTTCCCTCAGCCTCACACTATCTATGGATATTCCTGAGGAACTTCGGAGCTTATAGTCCGATCTTAATGAAGTTTGCAGGGCGTAATACGGCACCCGAATGTCTGTACATACAAAGCGGCAATGTTCTGCCTTTTTATCCCCCCACCCCAATTTCGGGGAGAATGGGACGAGGTAGCCAAAGAGTGAAATATTCTCAGAATACGAGAATCTGCAAGCCAAATTAGGTGTCTTAAGCTCTCAAATCCAACCGAGTTTTGCTTAAAAATCGATATTATGCAAACGAAGCAAGACATAGAGAATAATTCGTTTTGCGGTCTACAAGCGTGAATATATACATATATCTCAAATTTTGTGCCTTTAGCTTTAAGAGTGTCCGAGATAAGGATTTATATATATAGATATATATCAATTTTACCAACATAAGAAGACAAGCGATATATCACATATCTGTCTAGGCGACAACAAATTGCCCTTGATATGGCAAGAGGCACGCTTAAGATCTGCAAATACCAATAATATGATATAGTTCCATGGAAGGAATACTTATACTTTTAGTTTTTCAATATAACTGGACCAAACAAACTTTGCTGTTCTCCCAAAGCCGACTACTTTGTGGCTTGGCGCGAACAATCGGACTCCTTAGCCACGTCTTCAGAGGCTACCTTTGCTCCTTGCGCTGATTGCAATATAAAAACTTAACTATGCTATGTCGAGCGGTTGAAATACGCATGCTTTTATATAGCTATATATAGATTTGCCGTTTTTAGT
Source organism: Drosophila littoralis (assembly GCA_018903485.1). Taxonomy (NCBI): domain Eukaryota; kingdom Metazoa; phylum Arthropoda; class Insecta; order Diptera; family Drosophilidae; genus Drosophila; species Drosophila littoralis. The sequence goes on from JAEIGF010000591.1 coordinate 13,804,868, forward strand.
TACCATTTTATCGTCTGTTGATTGCTGGCTGGAAGATTTGTCCTCCTCGCTGCGATCCTTGCCGTTGAGTGTGGGGGAATCTTGGACAGCGGGCAGCGAATCATTGGAAATGGCGCCCTCCTCATCGTCATCGACGTTAGTCGAGTCCTTGGACGTCGCCTGCTTGTCCATATCAATGTCGCTCACATCGCTGAGATCCTCGTGGCTAATATTAAGATCGACTGCCACCTGATTGTATAATCGCTCTGGGCTATTGCTGCGGCTGCGGCTACGGCTACGGCTGCGACTGCGCGCCGAGTTCTGAGGTGATTTGCTGGGCGAAACAGAGACCGCGTTGGCGCCATCTGCGTCCTCATCGACATGGACATTGGCGTTATCTTTGGCAACGGCAACGGGCACGCCGTCGCCATCGCCATCGCCATCCACAGCAGCAGCTGCGGGCGATGATGCTTTTGCTTTATCGTCGTCGTCGTCGGAGCTGGAGCTGCTGCTGCTGGAGCTGCTGCTACTGCTGCTGCTGCTGCTGCTGCTGGAGCTGCTGCTGCTGCTGCTTTTGCCCGGACTCTTCTTCTTACGCTTGGTGCGCCGCTGACGGCTGCGACTGGATCTGGAGCTGGAGCCCGACGAGTTGCTGTTGGAGCGCGTGCGCACGCCCTTCTTGGCACCGCCCTTGGCAGCAGCATTGTCGGCATTGCCACCGACTTTGGTATTGCCATCGCCTCGAGCATTTGCGTCGCCATCGCCATCGCCGCCGGCATCGTTGGCGTCGCCAGCTTCACTGGCGTCACCATCGCCACTGAGGTCGCCGTCGGCGTCGCCCGGCCCGCCGCCTGGACTGGATTTCATGGTGGAGTCCTCATCGTCGGCTGTTATCTTTGTGGGCGTCGATGGGCGCGAGTTTGACGGCGATTCCGACGACGATCTGGAGCTGCCGCCTGTGTCTTCCGACTCCATGCTGACGCCCATAACTCAAACAGCGCTGCGGGCTGCGGGTTCTCGCCGGTGTTCGCCTTGATTGTCTGCGAAGGATGTCGAAGATTAGATCGGACGAGCCAAGCCAAATGCAAATATAGAACATATTTATTCGTTATCTTTGGCAAATATGTTAACGAATTCCTATAGAAAAACAAAAAAAAAAAAAAAAAAAAAAAAAAGATTTGACTTCGGCAAACCGAAGTTGCGGGGTTTCTCTTCTTTTTTTTATTCCTCTTGTAAACAGTTGTGCAACGTTGATCCTTCAAGGGAAATGAGCGAGGCAAAGAGAGACAGAGACAGAGTGGGAGAGAGAGAGAGAGAGCGAGAGAGTGACAGAGTGGGAGAGAGAGAGAGGGACTTTGTATATATACTGGGAATTGGACTCGATTATGCGTTATTCTGAGCTGCATTTCCTAATCGTATCAAATTATTCAGAGAGCGTTTCCAATTTTGTTGGGAATATTCTCGGAATGTGCTTCTCCCCACCTCCCTCATGCAGTATTACGATATCGTTTTAGGTATAACTCAATCAAATCAATTCGTTTTTTACATATCTTTGATCCAATTGTGAGAGTTACCGCATGGTCTAATGCGGGGCAATGCATAATTCCACCAGCAAATGTGAAACACTGGCGGAAAACGTTTGAATGCAACTATTTTGCTTCTTCTTCTTTCCCCAAACAGCTAGTTTTAGTTTCTAGTTACTCATTTCTAACGCTCTTTGTGCAAATAGATTTAAAGAAGTATTTCACACACTTCGTTGATTCCACTCTCCTTGGTGGAAAATGGGTGTAAGGCAGATTAAAACTTTCTTTTCAAAGCTGTACATTGTAGATTATAATAGTCGCCTATTGTGGAAAGTCTTACACACGAACGAAGAGGAACTGCGGCTCTATCTTTTCCTCCGGATCGACTTTACTCATTCACTGAATGCGCAAAACCTACTTGGTAAAACGGACAAAATGGTGCAAAATCCACTGATATAATATGTACATATATATTATAATGAAATTCATGGGTTGGCTCTCATAGCATTTAGTCGCATTCAATTGCTATTAAAAGATCGATTCGGGGATGAGAGAGTATATAACAAAACAGAACAAAACAAAAATAAGTTCCCAAAAAGTGACAAAGTCAGCTAGAAATTCGATTTGACAGCCAAATTGACATTTAGATGGGATGTCAGTACGTTAAACTCAATTCTTTTCAGCATATTTTTAAAGATCTTGTTCATGGTGGCCCTTTTGCAAAATTGCCAATGTAAGATTTTGCAAACAAAAAAGATAATTGAAACTTATTTACAGGTTTGAAATGATTTCTTAGTACGATATCGCACGATACGATATCAGGCACAAGCGTACAACGAACCACGTTCGATTGGACACGACCCCATGAAACTAATCTAGCAAAGGCAACAGATAAATGGAATATGACAGGAACTTGGTTATCAACATAAAAACCAACAACGAAATTCAAGAACCTAACGAAAAAATGTCTAAACTCGAGAACTCTTGCATATTAAGGCTAAAGAGAAAATAGTCTGTAATGCTAATTCAACTATTTTCTAGCCAACTTTGGCTGTTTTAGGGCGTCATCAGCGGGAAAAAGTTGAGTTTTTAAATGGATTTAGGTTTTTTTTGGGCTTCTCAGTGAGAATTACGTACTGGAAATCATATTTATGGCCGATTTGTGCTAATTCAGCTATTTTTAGCTAGTTTTAACATGGATTTTAGCTACTTTTTAGAGGCGGCATTTGTCAACACTGGTTGCAGTGAGAATTGTGCCAAGGCAAGGTCAAGTACGGGGGCTTAATGGGTTAACGGTACATATTTTATATATGCACGTACAATTTCCTAAGTTCTGCTTCTTTACTTGGGTTCCAAATATGCATTTTGTGTGTCGACTGTGCATTATTTTTTTTCACTGAAAGGTTTTTTTTTGGTTTTTTTTTTTTTTTTTTTTTTTTTGATGGGGGGAAAGAAAAGTTTTGAACGTTAAGTTTTCTGTTCACTTTGTTGAATTCTTACCTTCATAATTGTACTTTTACTTTTTAAATAGTTTATTTATATAGTTTTTTTTTTTTTTTTTATGTGTGTGTTGTGATTGTTTACTTTAAACTCGTATATCGACTTTACGCGAACAAAAGACAACAGAGAGTGAGCAATAATTTACTGAATATAACAGTTGTTATACTTGTTATACGAATCTGAATAATGCAAGAACTACGTTTGCTCATGTCTCAGGGCTACAAATAAATACAAGAAACACAAACACACACATATATAAATATAACTATATATATATACATATGTATATATAGATATATATTTAGTATATATACGCACACACACACAGGTTACTTGTATATGACATTCGACATATCTCATATACGTTTTTAGTGTTGTTGGTATTTTTTTTTCGTATTTTTTTTTTTTAATTCGCTTCTGCGGTATTTTTTTGTACATTTTTTGTTTCGCACTTTTCGCGACCGACAAAGTTGTTGTTGAAAACATTTAAACAATTGAAACTGAACTGAATCGCATCGCAGGTTTTACTCTCTTCAGCGAAAGACAGTAGAGAGACGGAGCTTTCCGATTTTCAAGCACAACTTTTTCACAGAACTCACAAGTCTTATACGATTTTGTTGAAGCGTTATACATTTAGTCTTTCGTTTTAATTATACTTTTTTTTTGTTATTTTTTGATGTGTGTAAACCACTTTTTTTCCTTTTTTTTTTTTTTGCACTTACGTAGTGTTGGAGGGGAAAAATAGAATACTTGAAAATATATATATATCAATTGTTGGTTGTAATGCAAATGTGCACGGTTTGTTGTTGTTGCTCACCTAAACACAATTGCCGCAGTTGCAGGCGTCGCTCCTCCTTGCCCTATCCGTTCCTCTGTCGCTCGTCGGCGTGTCCAGGCAAAATAATAAAAAAAAAATAAAAAAAAAAACCTATCAGCAGGCTCCGGCTCCGGCTTCGTGTAGAGTTGTATGCGTGAACGTGCCGCCTCTGTGTTTTATGTGCGTATGTGTGCGCCGTCGATTGCTTTCGTCAATTTCTCCCTCTTCACTTTTCCTGCGTGGCCCGCTGGGTTTGGTTTGGTTTGGTTTGCTAACGCCGTTAAAAGTTTGCAGCTTGGTTTGCAATATTGCTGGCGCTTGGTTAAAGCTTTTACCTGTTCCTTATTGAGTTCTATTAAATTTATTGATATTAGCGTGCGACTCTTTTTCAGCTGAAATTCTTTTGTCACAAACGATGCCGCCGCAACTGCAGAAAATATTAGGGCTGAGCAACATTGCCTAGAGCTGCGCTCGATGGTACTATCGCTTGCTCGCCTGTTTGACTTTTCAGCCAACTATCGATATTTAATGCTGACTGGCGATGAGAGCTGCATTTTATATTTTAAGCATTTAACGGCCATTTTTGTTTATTTCAATGCATTTATTTATTTTTTTTTTAGCAGCAAGTGCTGAATGCTTTCAGGTTAACTAGTCTACTTCTATTCTTCGAGAGCCCAAAGCTATGTACATTGCCTGATTATGGACATATGTATATATTTTTGATTTTATTGAAACTTTTATGTGTCGCAGGCTGCGCAATGTCAATCAAAGTGTTTTTTGTTTTGTTTCTATATTTGAATTGTGGAACCTACACTTAACAAATACAAAGGCAGTTGCTGGTGGGGCCTGGCCATGGCTATTTAAGTTATCGATACTTATGCACTTAGGGAAATGTAAAAATCGCACAATCGATAATCGTTTTGCAACACTAGCGAAATGCAGCTGTTGAACGGAACGTTACGTTGTTTTCAAGCGCTTCAAGCTGCCAAATTGAATCTCAAATGCCTAGTTCGCCCATACCCGGCAGCTGCCCGATGCAACCGCTGTGTGGAACAGCAGAGCCGGCATTATGCGAATGTGCCTGCCTTGGCTCTGAGCCACGATCAATTCGATGGACCCACACCCGATGCCAGCCGATCGCCCCTTATCACAATGCACGGCTTGTTTGGCTCAAAGCAGAACTGGCGCAGCGTGAGCAGAGTTCTGGCCAACCAGACCAACCGTCGCGTAAGCAAGTAAACATCCACATATATGCGGAATGCGTAGCCCTAAACTGCACACAATTACAGGTCTATACGGTGGATTTGCGTAATCATGGCGACAGTCCGCACGCGAATACGCACGACTCGCACGGCATGACGGCGGATCTGGTTGCCTTCACGCAGGCCAAGTCGATACCCAAAGCCTGTCTGATGGGACACAGCATGGGCGGACGCGCTGCCATGCACTTTGCCCTGAATAATGTGTGTACAAAGATCTCCTGAGTGGGAGAGAGAGGGAGAGGAAGGGGAAGGGCGACTTACCTTACGCTTTACTGACTGCCTTTCCGTTTCTGCTTGCTTGCAGCCTCAACTGTCGGAGCGCTTGATTGTGGTAGACATTTCGCCTGTATCCATTCCCAGAACAATCGACGAAATGGGAAGTATTTTTGGTGCCATGAAGAATGTTTCGCTGCCCGCCGATTTATCGCTGTCAAAGGGCCGCCAGGCTGCCAAGGAGGTGCTCCTGCAGACCGTTGGCAGTGACTCGGTCGATTTTATTTTATTGAATCTGCGCAAGAGACCACAAACCGGCGAGTATGTCGAAAAATTGCGTGTGTTAGCATTGCTCAATGTTGCGAACTCTTACAGATTTTACTGGACCTGCAATGTGGATGTCCTGCAGCACAGCCTGCCCGGCTTTAGCCATTACGGTGCGCACATAGCTAATCTGCCGGCATTCACAGGACCCACCACCTTTATCTGTGGCACCCACTCGCCCTATATGAAGTGAGTTTAACACGCTCCACTAAAAGTGAGCCTAACTGAACTCTCTCTCTCTCTGTCTGTCTCTATCTCTTTCAGTCCCGACGATTGGCCTGAGGTGCTGAAATTCTTTCCCAATGCCAGCCTGCATTGGCTGGACACGGGCCATTTGGTGCATCTGGAAAAGCCGCACAAGTTCATCGAGATAGTCGCACAGTTCCTAAACGAGCCTTAGAAAATAAACAAGTTGCCAAATTCTTATGTCTACACTAATCAGAGCGAGATTGCAATAGAACGTAGAACGAATTCAAAACAAGCTAAATGAGTTGAAGTTCTCTCTTACACCCCCCCCAACCTACGGGGGTTGCGGAATCTAAATAAAGCAACACTTGTACATTTCAAATGTAAATTTAATTCTCTTTCTCATGTTTGGATTTATGTGGCAAAGACGGCATTTTAAAATATCCATGCACATAAAACAAAACGCACAATTAATCAACGAAAATAGCAGCGAAAAACGTGGCCTGCCTGATGTGTATATGTATTTCAAATATGCATGTGTGTGTGTGTGTGTGTGTGTGTGTAAGTGTATACGTGTGTGGCTTAAAGTACAATTGAATAAATACAAATCAGTTAAATTAGTTGAGGGCCGGCTTGGGAGGGAGGTGTGTTGCAAGAAAATCACATTGCACTTATAAATTAAATTGTTTTCGTTATTAAGTAAAATGTTTTTTTCTTTGTTGTTTCACACAGTTTGCTTATAAATGAACACAGTTTGCGTGTGTGCGGATGTGTGTGTGTGCGCGTGTGTGTGTGTGTGTGTGTGTGTATTTGTTTATCATAATAAATACATTAAACAGGAATGGTGGGTAAAACATGGTGCTAAGGCTAAAATGGTTTTTATTCCTTTAATCATTTTGTTTTGTTCTGTTTTTGTTTTTGTTTTTGTTGCTTGCTTTGGTGTCGTCTTGTGTGTGTGTGTGTGTGTGTGTGTGTTTAGTTTTAGTTTAGTTTTGCGCTAGTTTTTAGTCATAGTTTAGCTTCCGCTCGCCGCAGTTAAACAATAATCCCGCCGTCGTAGGCGTAGTCCGCCTTGTTGTGCATCACGAGTCGATTTTCCACAAAGTAAAAGCTGTCCGAGCGCGTCTCGAAGGGACTCGATATCATTTCGGCAACTGGATAGGGCGACAAAAACAAAAACAAAAACAAAGAGTGCAAGTTAATAAAGCTGTGGCCTACTTGCATACAGTGCGCATTCGCTATGTTGAATGGGCCAAACACAGAGCTTGACTTGGGTTATTTTCTGCCAGTCACCGGTTCGTCATATCGAATGCGCACTGTGCGCGCGCGTGTGCACACGGCCTTGACCCGCCGCCAGCTGGCAGCAGTTGCTGCTGCAGTTATACATATATTCGGCTGGGCGGGGCCTGGGCCCCACTGGAGGGCATTACTCACCCAGATCTGGCGGCAGATTGGGAAACTCGTAGATGTGCTCGCACGTATTCTTCGAATATGGAATGCAATAGCCGAACTCAAAGTCGAATGTCTTAAGCAAGCGATCGCGGAAAAAGTGCCGCTCAATCATGCGAAAATTATTCACGGGCTGGCTGCCCACAGTGAACTCCACCCTGCAAAGCAATATATGCATATATTACAATATAAGCAAATGAATCGAATATACAGTGAAAGCTCGCTCAAGGCGGACGCACTCTGGATTATCTTCGATGCCAGGAGTTATCGTTATCGTTGCAAATGTACAGAATGTTTAGACTTTATCGTAAAGCACATGCCTTTTAGCCCACCTCGAGGAGCATTCACTGTACTCCGAATTTGGTTTTCTCTATATGTGGGCTTACGTGGCGCCCACTGTCTTGAGGTTGAGGAACGCCGGCGTGAATTGATAGCGCACATAGCGCCCGGCATTGGGATCGGCAGTGTCATCGAGCGTTAGATCCTCGGCGGCGGCCAGCATGGTGTCCTCGACGGACAGGCCGTCGGGGAACTGCTCGCTGGGCGGCTTGGCTATCTCAAAGAGTACGGCGCCGCTCTCCAGGTCGCGTATCTTGAAGCGTGTAAAGTCTATTTCGAACACATTGGCATTTGCCGAGCACAGATAGTCATCCGTTATTTTGTTCAGACGCAGCACATCCTCGGGCGTCACATTCGACTCCTCCTTGCGCTTGGCATCGCCAGCGGCGCCGCCGGCTACAACTGCTGCGGCAGCATTTGCATTGTTGGCCTCGCTGCTGCTGCTGCCCGCCGCGACGGCCGTTGAGGAGGCGGCGGCGGCGGCAGCGGCAGAGTTTGATTGCACGGGATTCAGTTGCTTGCCAACGACGCTCATTGCTGCCGCTGCTGCTCCTGCTGCTGGTGTTGCGGTACTGGCGGGAGCGGGGTCACTTATCTACTGGGCACAGCTGCGATTCAGGCTGCAGGAGAGAGAAGCACAGAAAGAAAATGCAATCATTTTTTAGCCCAATACAATTTCCATGCGTAAATATGGCAAAAGAGACGGGAAACTAACCGAAACATGTGCCCAAAGTTGTCATAACAAATGCCAAAATGCCAAAAACCAAAAAGCTTAAAAAAAAAAAGAACGCGACCCAATTTCTGGAAAAGCTGCCTTTGTATTTGTTTTTCCTGTGATTGTGTGCGATTGTGTGCGCTTGTGTATGTGTGTACGTGTGTGCTGTGTGTGTGCGTGTGTTTGTCTTTGTTGTTGTTTTAATGCCTTCCAGCAGCAGCTGCCTGCTATTGTTATTGTTGCTTGTTTGCTATTGCTGCTGCCTGCTATGCTCGCTCGCTCAGTCAGCACCTGTCTATGGCAAAATGCAACAACATTTAAATTGTTGACATTTTTTTGGATGGTTTTTTATTTGGTTTTTTTTAAAGTATTTTCTAGTAAATCAACGCGTTCACACACACACACGCACACACTAATAGCGAGGACAGTGTGTGAAAAATTAGCCAGCTTATCGATAAATGTTAGCGATTGCTATCGATAGCTGCATCTATGCGCATATCGTAGCGCATTTATGCGTTCAGGTTGCGCATTTTTGCGTTGCATGTGTACACACTGTTTTTGAGCTTAGGCGCGTCATTTGAATTGAAAGCATAAATTGACTGCAGTTCGATTTAAACATTTTGAAGTGTGTTATTTATAAGGCATTGTGTGTGTTTATCTTATTTATGCACTTTTAGTTTAGTCGCAGCAGGCAGAGCGAGCAGCAACAAAGGAAATGGCAATTAAAGCAAGTGAATTGGTTAAGGTTCTACTGCTTCTTCGTCTTCTTTTTGCCTGGCTAACTACTTGAGCGCCAGACGTGGCCGCGCCCGCGCTCTTGCCCTCGTCTCACTCAACGCAAAGATATTCTTAGCCTCAAGAGCACAAACCAAGTGCTAAGGGCGCCAATGTCTGGCTGCCTCCTGGCTGCAGTTGATCTGGCAGCGCGCTGTGTGCCTGTGTGCCTGTGTGTGTGTGTGTGTGTGTGTGTGTGTGTGTGTGTGTGTAAGGGTACTACTTACGATTGTTGTTGTTGGTCTTAAGTGGGTATTTTAATATTCGCAGCCAGGCAACAGTGTTGGGTTTCAGACCACATCATGATGCACTTATGCAGCGTCCGCCCCGCTTCAGCGCCGCACGCCCGTCCCTTAACATTTGCTGTGCCTTTATTTTGTTTTTTTGGCGTCCACGTTTCCTGTATGTTTGCTTGCCTGCTCTCTCTCTCTCTCTCTGTGTGTGTGTGTGTGTGTGCGTGCGTGCGTATGTGTGTTTGTAAGTGAGAACGTGTTCATGCACACTTCTATCTTTAGTACAGTTGACTGTGGCTGCCCGAGAGGCGACCCGATTCCCAATACCGAGCGACTCGCCGAACTCGCCGCGCGACGTCTTCCAGGCTTCTCTCGTTTGTCGTATACGCTATCCTGGAAAGGGTTAACCGCATTTCAGTCGCAGCTTTGACAGCTCCTTTGCGGTTGTTGTTGACCCCCCCCCTCGTTTTCTTCCCCGCGCAAATCAGAGCTTCTTGCTAAGCAGGAAATGCAATTAAAGTGAAATTATATTATGCATATGATCCAGATTTGAATTTAAGTGTCTGCTACAGTGGTCGCTCGCAAATGGAAACCTTGCGGCCTGGAAGGTCACATTACTTGAAGGCAATTGAGTAAAGTTTATATATTCTTAACTATATTCATTTTTAGACAAAAATACAGAAAGATTGCATGAAATAGTGTTTATTTATTTATTTGATTATGAATTTTGTAATTTAAATGAATTTTATATTACATAAGTAGAGCTAAAGTGAGATGGGATTTTGAAGAATTGAATCAAAAATCTAGGCCAATATTTTGTATTTATTTATTTTTTATAAGTACAAAATAATATTTATAAATAAGATGCTCAACAATAAAGAATCTTGAATAAAATGCACATTTCTTCCAGTTCCAATTAGCGAGCGTCCACTGTATTTGCGAACTTATAGCTAGGGACTTCCAGCGTCTAACTATGATATCATTTCGAGATGATTTAAATTTAAAAAATAAATCAATTAAAATAAGCTCAAAGTGTCTAAATTGTAAAATGCATGGAAAATTCTCTAGGGAAGCACAAAAAACTAAATAAATAATGATAATAATAAAAAAAAACAATACATTAAATTAAAAAAAAAAAACTTTGAATGGGAAGTACAAAAAAATAAATAAATAACAATAATAACTACTTTAAATTTCAAAACAATTAAAATATTTTCTGGGCTATTTTCAAAATGAATTTTTATACTCTTTTTCGTTCTTTGAAATAAAGTAATTTATTTTAGGAAAATTTCCGAAATTACTTTTGATAAACTCGTTTTTTTTCTTTTTCGGAAAACAAGTAATTTTTCCTTTGGAAAATTTACGAAATGCATTTTGAGCCCATTTTTCAGAACAGTCAAAGCCTCTTAACTTTAATGAAAAACTTAAGGCTTCAACTTTAACTATCGTAGACTGCCAATATCTGAATGTTGTAGCGAGCGACTACTGTATAAACATGCGTTATATCGAAATCGAATCGAATTGCATTTTGTTTAAATGCTTGGGGATTCGATTGGAAACTTGGACGCGACTGTTTGTCTATGGGGATAGCGCGTTGTTAAGCGATAAGAGTCAGAGGGGGGTCGGGAAGAGGGAGGGGTAGGGTGGTAGGGGGGGCGATATCGCGGGTGTTGTGTGTGCTGTGGGTGAGCAAACACACACGCATCTGGCACGTTAGTTAGTTAGCTAGTCGAAAGCAAGGCGACAACCCTGCTCCGTTGTACCCCCCCCCCCCTGATCTTGTTGCTGCTGCGCCTGCAGTTAAGGGGCCCATGTGCAATATATACATGTGTGTGTGTGTGTGCGAATGCCAGTTTTTGTTTGTGTATTAGTGGCTAGGGTAGGGTATCAAAAACAAACAAACAACACAAATCGTGGGCGATAAAATTCGTACTCGAGTCGCAGCGTCGTCAAACCAAAAACAAGCAGCTCAGCGGCCAGGGGCGTAAGAGCCAAAGGGGTTAGGGGTTAGGGGGTTGGGCGGGTGTTAGGTGGTGAGCGCACAACACACACAGTGTGTGCGCGGGTGTGTGTGTGTGAATGTGTGTGGCACAGCATAAGCAGCCTAAACATTAAGCACCCCCCGTGGTGCACGCCAATGCCCCGCTGCTACCGCCCGCCCCCCCCCAATGCTGGCGATGACGTTATGTGACGGCTGTGCGCGCCGAACGGTCTGGCAATGCGCGTCGTTGTCGTCCGCATTGGCAGCGCTGCATATATGCACATGTGCCTGAGTGTGTGTGCGTGTGTGTGTGTGTGCGTGTGTGTGTGTGTGTGTGTGTGCGACGTGTATTATGTATTGTAACACCTACCTAGCTGCCGCACAACACGTTGCCCGCTCGTCAAAAGCGCCAACAACAACAACCAAAAAACAAAAAAAAACAAAAAAACAAAGAATATAATCTAAATGGAATTCTGCCTCGCTTTTGCTTTGGCTTTGGCTTCGCTTTGCTTTGCTCTGCGCATTGAAACGATTTCTCAACCAGATACAGCGCTGCGCACTGCCAACTGCGACGCCAACGACGACGCAAACGACTTGAACAACGCCGTCATCGCCAACGCCATCGCCCGCGCGCCGACCCCTCCCACAAATACTGCCCGCCCATGCCCTCGTTTTTCGGCTTGCGCTCTTGTCGCCGTTGTTGTTGTTGCTGTTGTTGTTGCTGTTGCTGCTGCTGCTGCTGCTGTGTGTGTTGCTGTTGTTGTGTGTAGATTTTTCTGGCGACAGACTGTCTGGCTCGACTCTGCCGACTCGGCCTGGGCTGACTGGCCTGGCCTGGCCTGGCCTGGCGTGGCCCGGCTGGGCATTCGCCGTCGCCGTCGTCGCCTTCGCCTTCGCCGCACGTCGCCGTCGCCGCACGTTTGTTTGCCTTTATATGGCAACTCTGTGCATGCGTTTGCTAGTGTGTGTGCGTGTGTGTGTGCTTGAACTTTCATACGTTTGGCAGGGCATAATTGTTGTTCTTGCTGTGGCGTGCTGATATGGATTCTCTTGTACATATCTTTGTGTGTGTGTGTGTGTGTGTGTGGATTGTAGGTATCCCAACGACGCCACATGCACAGCCTGCATACATGCATACATATGTATGTACATACATGCACATATACAATGCATAAACAAACGACGAACGCAGCGGCGACAGCGGCTATGCCTTGCCCGGCAATGCACACACACACACGCACACACACGCACACACGCACACTCGCATGTAAATATTTACTTTGAATGAAATGCCCAAAGCTGCAGCAAAACTTCCAAGTCGAAGCCAAAATGCTACACGCACACACACACGCACACGCATCCCACATGTACACACACACACACACACGCACAAATGTCAAACTGTCTGTCCGAATCTATTTGTATGCACTTCCAACCCATAGAGTACAAAGCAAGTACAAACATGGCACTAACAGAAATACATCAATAAATACAGTACCCGCTCGCCGAGTGCGACATTTGCCGATTTGCGCTAAATTCGAAATTCTAGATGCCCAATTCTACTGCTTTAAATACTCTTGAATTTTGGGCCTAATGATCTCTTTAGGCCGATCTTGAGGGCATTTTTCACAAAGAAAAAGCAGATTTTATTTTTACTTTTGTCAAGGAAACACTTCATTTCCGGTTTTCCAGTTTTCCATTGAAGGAATCCCTATTTCCGAAAGAATTGGAGCATGATGAGGCGCTTAACTCCTGATTTTGATATAATATGTATCTTGGGGAAAAAATGTTTATTTTCAATCAAAAGTTCATATATATATATATAGAGGGATGATTCGGGACTGATCTATACCATATATCATGACAGCAAATAGCTATAAAACTCAGAGATTGGTGTACAAATCAACTCGACTGATCAATTGATTGATCAGGAATGTAGAATATGTAGAATATGTAGAATATTCTTATAGAATGTTAGTAATAAATGATATTTAAATTTTGAGTAGGTTCCAGTAATCCGAGCTCAAGATGGAGCATAGGAAAAGTAAATTTTGAGTAATTAGGATTTGTTCAGTGTTGGAAAGTGCTAAAAAAAAAACGCTTTGCATCTTTAATATGCAATTTTTATAGGAATATTCTTCAATAATTTTTCATTTTGAGTCATTTAAGATCTAAAATCTTATTCTATACATATGTATAAACTATCTCCCTATAAAATGTATACTTTATGTACACTTCTTATATATTAAATATATATGAAAAGTGCTTCGATTCATTTGGCAGTTAGGTCGGGTACGCAAAGATAGTTCGCTCGGAGGTCGATCGAATGTGCCTAGGGTGCACCCTCTAATGGGCAGTACCTGAATTTCTACTTCTACTCAAGAAAGCGACGGGCCTGTCATATCCAACTAAAGCGACAACTGTCCGACTCGATGCCATTTGGGATCGCTTGGGCACGTTTTGGTATGCCAGGGAGCCCGTCAAATGTCAGATGCTTATCGCTAATCCCTGTCACCTCTTTGGCAATCGCTGATTGTGCTTCGCATACCCTGTTTCCATTCGAACAGAGCGAAATGGGTGTTTGAGACTTGAAATTGGAAATATATGTATATACGCTCAGCTCGAGTTTAACTCCTTGTTTTCTCGATAGCTGCTCCTACTATTTTCGTAGCATCGATTGGGTTTTAGAGCAAAACTCGAGGACTCCAAGAGCTAGAGGCACCAAATTTGGTATGTGGGCTCTCGGAGCGTATTTATAGACTAAAATTAGTTCATTTATTGTGTACCTAAGCTCATTCCAATCAAAATATATAATTTTTAAAGCCAGCGCCTTGCACTTTGGTATGCACACACCTTTGTGTGCCATATGAAGGCTCTGAGAGTTTAATGAAGATCGGACAATGAACACCGAAGTTACCCAAGACTGCATTGCCTATATATGGAATGGGGCGAAGCAAAGAAGAAGCAGCACAGCCGCAAGGCATAAACTGTGGAAGCAGTCGAGCACGCCCGACTTGCTGTTGTCGCTGGTCATGATCCGATATGGCGGCGATATAACGCCTACGAAACGGAACCGAGTCTCTGATTTATGGCATTGGACATGCCAATAGATACATTGCATTGCTGGCGCACTCCGACGCCTCGATATATATGTATATGTATGTATGTATGTATGTATATATGCTGCATGCCCGCTAATTAGTATTTCATCTGCGTTGCCGTTGACACTATTCAGGGGTCGCCCACCTGCCCCGACACAGTCGCCCTCGCCCCCTCTCGCTTGTCCACTGTCTGACTAGCATTGAGCGATTTATGGACAGCTGCGTCTGGCTACTGTTTGGGAACCCGAGTCTATATGTTAGACAATAATTGGATATTTCATAATTCTATATGCAGCACGCGTCTGCGCCCGACCCAGGTGGGTGCTACTGATCTTACTTTTAAATTAGCTAAATAATGGACACCTGTCGACGCCGTCGCCTGAATTACCAAATTTCATGGCATTTCGATGCGATCCATTCCAATTCCCCGCCACGTACACTCTCCGGCATTTGCCCGCACCGGATATGCTGCCATTCATCATCATCGCCTGTCGTCGGCATATTCCCGACCAGCCCCGACAAGGGAGACAGTCTCAGGGAGTTCTCTCTTTCTTCTTTTGAGTAAAAAACAAATAACAGCTCTGCTAGCCCGAAGGTATGCTATGGCAAATTGGGGCTCGGGCAAAGTATAACCATATTTCCAGATAGTTTTTATTCGACATATTTACGGAGTCTTGCAAACTATATGCCCAAGAATTTGAACTCTGATCAAATTGAAAAATTTGTTACTATAGAAAGCGTTTAGAAAGCGACTCCATAAAGTACATATATTTTTTCTTGATCGGAATGGACTGGATCTTATCACTATATCATATAGCTGGCATAGAAAAGATCGCCGGAAAATCAAAATGTTTTCGTTTTTTTTCAGGATATCTGAAGCAGACTTTGCTCCCCTTTACATGGGCAAAAACTAATAAGGAACGATCGGTGGAAATTGAACAACTTTCTTGATTTCCAAGAACCCATATATATATATGCAAGTTCCCATCAAGATCGGATCATTATAGCATATAGGAAAGATCTTAGCCAGATCTGGCAACACTCTGTGAACAACCTGCTGCTATATCAAGGGATAAATCGGTTAGTTTTTCAGCGAGATCCTGATCCCAACATATCTGCAAAGCCATATCGTCTAGAAATACGTCTCCTAGGCGCAGAATCGGTTGGATATACAGCTTTCGATTATAGAATCCCTGCTTATGCCTACAAAGTCTACGTTAACTTTTAACTTGCAGTTAAAGATCTATTGGGTCTTTTGCATGATGTATTGCTTAAGTTAGCTCAATTGACATTTGATCAAGAACTATATTGTAGGGTTTAGCTAAGACTTTTCAAGATTAAAGACAAATGGAACTGGAACTTTGCCAAATAGCGCGGCCAGCGTAAGTCAAGTTCCCGAGAAATGTTTTCTGATTTAAGATCTAATGTTATATTCTTGGCGTCGGCACGTACCAAGCGGCAAAGGGTCCTTCAGAAACGGGCGGCCAGAAAAATGATATATGATATAGTTGGGGGAGGGGGAGGGGGAGAGAAGGGAGGGCATATGATAAATGGATGCCTCTGACGTTTGTGTTCTTTAGTATGCAGCACAGCGACTCGAACGCGGACGCGGACTCGAACCCGCGGACCGCACAGGCACTGCAGCATAAAAGGGAAGTGCCCCGAAACGCTTCAGACTCGATCGATGGATCGCATCGCATCGGATCGGATCGGATCGTATCAGATCGTATTGTAATAAGTAAATTGATTAAAATGCAAGTGCTGTTCGGCTGGATCTTTGGTATATTGCCAAGTTGATGGATCGTAAAGCCAAGTTCTTTACGGGCTGGTTCATAAAATCTGTTAACTGGATTACGCTAATATTTGAACCCTAATAAAAAGAAGTGCACGAATGTTGCGTCTGATTGGTTTTTCCCACGATTACAATTAGCGGACAGGCAGGCAGGCGGGCGGACGGACAGGCGGTCGGACGGACGGACGGACGGACAGGCGGGCGGGCGGGCGAGCGGGCGGACAGACGGTCAGGTCGCGGCTACCTTGAGGCAAAGTGCGGAACTGAAGGAAACAAAACGGCGAACGCGGCGACGGATTGTGCACTAAGTTGCTTAATCCGACGGGAAATCCAAAACAAATGCCGCCGGATGGTGCACGGGTGTGTGCGGGTGTGTGTGCGGGTGTGTGTGTGTGGTGTTATTGAACCGACTGAGAGCCCTGGGCTCGAGCCCAGTTCGCGGCCTGAGCCGCAATTTGGTTGCCTGGCTAAGCCAAAATGTTAGCGGCCCCGAGGGCACAATGCGGATTCGTTGCGGGCCAGGTCTGTCCAGATCTGGCATATATGGCATCGGAGCACACATGTGTTTGGCCGGACGGGAAAGCCCCATATTAAAGCTGGCCAGTGGCCAACACATGTCGTATGTCTTGGGCAATTGCCAGGCCAATTCCGTGGCACAGGTTCAACACAACACAGTTCAACAGAACTCTGCCCAGGCAGGCCCTCAACGAACCTAACGGGAGCTCAACCTGTCTAACACCTTTCGAATAACCCCTAACTTAGCGCGGCTAATGCATTCTGTCTCAATTAACTTCGGCCTATATAGTCCGATCTCGATCTGTTGTTGCCACGCCTTAAATATGGCATGGAAAAGTGCGCATATACCAAGGCGCAAGGCTCAAACTTTCAAAATGCATCTCATCCGATTCCAATGGAAACGGGGCGTGGCATACAAAAAGTTATACCTTTTTTGTCTGTTAAAACTAGACGAGAGAGTGCACAGCATATTTGAAGCAGCCCGCACGCATAATCTTCGAGTTATGCTTAAAAAACCATCTCGCATTATCGTAATTCTAAGCTATAAGGAAAATTCGCAGAGATATAGATGAAAAATGTTACACATCTTTTGCGTATGATACGGAAGTGTATATATTTCAAATTTTAAGTCTCTAGCCTTTGTACTTCCCGAGTTCAACAAGTCTGCCCAGACATGGTTATGGGATCGGAAAGATATGTTCCTCGAGGCTTGCCCAATCTAATTTTCTGCACGTTCTTGTTCAAATCTCATCAGCATCAAGTTCAGTTCTTTCGACTTTCGATGTTTCCAATATATATATATATATAGTCTATAATCTTTTCAAATGGAAAGCTAGGGATGGGAGGGAAACGAGGGAAAGGTTAAGGAAATCGAAATATTTTTGGTGTCAGTTTTGCGATACTTCAACTAGTCTTTTTTTTTGTTTAATCAAGAATCGGAATCAAAGTCTTGGCTCAATGTGAGCTATACAAGGTTCAAAAGCTGCTTTAAAGGTAGAACATTTTGAGTAAAGTGCAGCTTTCCTTCCAAGTTTTCCACTTGCTCCACACTTTCCATTGAGCCAAGCCTCAGGGCTTCCAGGTGATTAACCTTATTCGGTTACGAAATAACTGTAGGCATATATATAGATATATATATATATATATATATATATATATATACACGAATTTCCGATGGAATTATGCCTGATTTGTTGACGTTGCAGAAATACAAAGAAAGTGAACCAAATAGTAAGATAAAGAGCAAAAATAATATCATAATAATTGCAAACAAGTAGAATGGAATGCAGCTTGGTCAATGCCCAGCACTCGGATTCTTGGCCCCGCCCACATAAAGCTGAATCAGCCAAAAGCCAAAACCGATTATAAACTAGAATTAACCAAAAAAAAAAACAAAACAAAAAACATTTTTCGGCAGTTTTTTGCAACGATTTAATGCTGATCGTCTCAAAGTAGCCCCAAATAACGCATTACAACGAGTCGGGGGCGTAATTACATCTATATATATATATATATATACACCTATATATATATTATATATATGTATAGAGGTCTTTGTGTTGACTGGACAGAATTGCGGCCATTGCGGATGTTTGCGGCCATAAAACTATGTAGAAAAGTGCCCAAAAATACATTTAGTGCAGCAGCAGCAATTATTGCAAAAAATATTGCAAAAATTCCCGAGTTTCTTTAGAAATACGTAAAGAAAAGACATACAAAAACTATATATATATATACTTTATATATATACATATAGATATACCATATAGATAGCCAGGCTTGGCTTCTTCTTCAGTCGATTTCTCGTTTTTTTCTGCCTTAAACATCCGTTTTCACACAACGCAGTGAAATTTGCGAAATGGGTGAATCACGTTTCATATGTCATTTTACGTAGATATTTGTGGATTGAAAACCAAAATGTTGCCATCAATAGTTTTTCGTAGCGCTCCGAAAACAAATTGAAGGCTGATAAAGTTATTATAGATATAAATATATATATATATATATATAGATATACTATATAGATATATATTCTCGATAATTTCGCACTTCCTCAGCCAATTTGTCGCCTGTATATTCTCTTTTTTGTCTAGAATTTCCGTTTTCACTCAACCGAGTGAAATTCCCGAAATCGGTGAATCACGTTCCCAATGGCATTTTACACAGATATTTGAACAAATTTGTTTGAATTCGATTGAATGAACAACAAATGGTGCCCAGTTTTTTCGTAGAGCTCTGAGAATAAATTGAAAGCTGATCGGATGACACTTAACATACATGCACTCATTTTCCACCCAGGAGGGTGGATTGCAACAAGCGAAGAGCTAAGAATTAACTTTAATTATGCAGATTATTCATCTAGAATTTACAATTAAACACTTTAAAAGCTCTCAAAAGCGTTGGCAACATTTTGAATGAACACAATTCTACTGCCCAACATTCACATTTTTCGTAACATTCAAGAAATACATTCGAAATGTTGGACATATTCAAACGAACAGATTGAATTTCCTGCTCAACTGGAAGCTGTACAATAGATCAAAGTTTGTAGAACCCAAAGATAATATTCCAGACTAAGCACTTGGGCTAATCAACATTCTGAACGATGACTTCATTCAAAGTAAAAAGCGTATTGCATTTCCAATGTAAATAGAAACGAAAATCAAATGCAGATTGTTATCGCGAGCCTCAAGTTCGCATTGGGACAGTCAGCTCGGGAAACTTTGGGTTATCAGTGCACATTCTGAACGATGACATCATTCTGGCCAGCGAAATGAAATTTCATACCATAGCGAAAATAGAAAACAAGATTAGATTTCAAATCGGAATCGAGCGATCAAAGATCACGTGACTTTTGTTGATATTGATCGCCATAGAACCGAAATCTTGAATTGCACATTCAACTAGGTGAATGATCATTGCCCGGAATGACATTCCGAATGCAGATCGGGCAATTGAGATCTCGGATACAAAGAGAATGTCAAGGAATTAGTTAAAAGAGTAGCAAGCCGTTTGCATTCATAAAGCTAGAGCCTTGCACTTTCGTATATAAACTAAATTGAGTGTCATATTGAAGTTCTGAAAATTTCATTAAGATCGCTCCATAAACACCGAAGTTCTTTGAGACTGCATTTCTCAAATTGTGTGGGGCTTAACTTAAGAACAAGCACAGTTGCTGTGCCCTGTATGTGTGTGTGTGTGTGGCAGGAAGCTGGAATGTTGCCTGCGCTGAGCACAGGGCATCTTTCAGTCGGGCACGCCCGACTAAAGCACTTTTTCCTGACTTTCTGCATATTGAAGATTTACGAACTTTCCCGAAATCGTGCATACAGCTTTTGTTGCTGTTGTGATTGGTCAAAAGTCTTGAACATTAGATATTGAAGGCCGATCGATTCCAGCCTGTGCGTGTGTGTGTGTGTGTGTGTGTGCGTGGAAATTTACTGGGCAGCATTCCAGAATGCACGCGATAGCGTTAGGCTTCTTTATGGAACGAAGTCGATCAGGCCATTTATACTATGTACACATGCACATAGTACATATGTATACAGTGAAAGCTCCGCTAACGGAAACACGGACCTCTTCTTATTTTAAGAGCTGGCAACACTTCGAGCAACGGGATACTTGTATTATCGATTGACATATTTATCGAGCTTAAATAGTTCATTTTGCAAGCATCCATTTTTATTTATCGCCAAAAGCTCATAGGTACACACTTTTTCAAGCATAGCTGTGTGCATGTCCAAAAACGCATATATAGATATATATACACGTATATATATATATAAAAAACAGTTACTTTTACACACTATCTTTAGGCAGGATAAAAGAAACTGAAGTCTT
Organism: Drosophila littoralis; assembly: GCA_018903485.1. Lineage (NCBI taxonomy): Eukaryota > Metazoa > Arthropoda > Insecta > Diptera > Drosophilidae > Drosophila > Drosophila littoralis. The sequence goes on from JAEIGF010000591.1 coordinate 13,825,412, forward strand.
TGGTGTTCGCTCCAGACAGCTTTCACTGTATAAGTATGCGTGTACCTATGTACATATATGCCTACACATATATGTACATACATATAGTATACACAAACAATTTTTAAACATATTTGACGCATTTTCTATTCGAGCTCGATAAAAAATATGTATGTTTGTATATATGTACATATATCGCATTTGTATATGTGTATATTTCTCAGCTTTTGCATCGATCAGTTGCCAAAGTCGAGGTCGCACTGTATACAAGCACAGCACACACATACGCACACACAGACAACATATATACACATGCATACTCGAAATCGCATCTGTATGTGTGCATGTGCCCAATTGTCGTTTGGTCGCGAGAAGGGGAGAGGGGCTCCCATGGAGCTTCTGCATATGCTGCTAAGCGAATAAAAAAAACAACAGAAAAAAAAAAAAAATCTTTAAAAAGTGCAGCCTAGTCAGAGGCGGGGCGGCAGGTCAGCTACAGCTCTGCAGCAGCGCTCGCGTTGGTAGGCAATGGGTTAGGGCTATGTCAGCGTCGGCGGGAGGGGGGGGCGCAGCGTGTGAAATGTGATTTGATGACTGCGGCAATGGCAACGGCAACGGCAGCGCCGACAACGGCGAGAGGGCAGCTCGGCAAAGGCAAAGGCAACGGCATCGACAGCAGCAACGGCAGCGGCAGCGGCAGCGGCAGCGGCGACAACAACGACGACAGTATGTCTGGCGGCGTAGCATGAACTGGCGACATTCTGTCTGTGCCGATCGAGTGCGCTGTTGCCGCACTTCTTCAGAGCAGCGCGCACGCTATGCTGTGTGTGAGCGCTATGAGCATGAGCACGAGCTCGCGCACTAGCTATGGCAGCAGTACCTGTATCTCTGTCTCTGTCTCAGCATGTGAGAGCGAATGAATGAACAAACGACCCACACTCCAATACACACACACACACACATGCAAATGCCGCAGTGTGTATGGCGAGCGCAGACAGAGCGACGACGACAAATGAATTGCGGATGAATGCTTGGCGAGAGCAGCGCCAGTGAGCGAGTGGGCAAGCGAGCGAGCGAGCGAGTTAAGCATTCATTCTGTGTTCATTCTCACACATACTAACTCCCACTCGCATACACACACATACATACACACACACACACACACACATTGCGCATTGAGTCGGCGACGGCTTTTGGCGCTTGTTCATGTGTCGTCGCTGCCCACGTTCGTTATAGCTGTCGTTGTTGTATTTGTTGTTGTTGTTGTTGCTGCTGCTGCTGCTGCTGTTGCCGGACTGTTCCACTCGCTCCTCGCTCACCTCAGCGTTTGTCACTTGCCCTGGCCGTGTCGCTTTGGCTCCCGTTCCCAAAACCTATGTATGTGTCGGTCGTAATGTGTGCTACCCCCCACCATAGCCGTAGCAGCTACAAAACGTGTGAATACAAAAATAAATTAAATAACATTAGCTTGAGGTACACCTTGCCGGATCGCCACTGTATGTGCGGCAGCAGCAGCACTGGCAGCAGATCGTTGCGCCGACGTCGCCGCCAACGCAGACGTTAAGGCGCCGTTAGTATCAGCCATTCAAAAGCTCTTATTATGAACGTGGCAAAAGCTTATGAGCTGCTTATTGCTCATAAAAGCTCACGCCATATAGCGCTGGCTCTCTCACTCCAACACGCTTGCGTATTTGAGGATCATCCTGTCACATACTGAAGCTCAAAAGCTTTTCAGGGCGGCATGCAATGCGTTTCACTATGAGCGCAGCTGAGATTACGTGAGCGCCCCGCCACCCGCTGCCCATTACCCATTGCCCGCTGCCCGCCGCCCGCTGCCCATTGCTCAGCATGCGCAAAGCTATTTACAACGGAATTTCACACCAGAGGTGTTCGCTTATTTTAACGCGAAATGCGCATAGCATCATCGGGGACCCAAAAAAGCAACAAAATACATATATACATGCCTGAGTATGTGTGTGTGTGTGTGTGGAAAAAACTATTGTGGCGGTGAGGCAGCAAATTGCGCAAGCGGTGCGCGGGTGCCAGCGGGCAGCGCACAGTTTCCTGTGCGGCGCATAGCCCCCACAACCTGTTGTAGATCGGTCATCGGGCATCGGACATTGCCAGGGCTGCATGTGCGCCATGTGCGATACGCGACCGACTGGTTTTGCTGTTGTTGTTGTTGGCGCCAGGGTTGCCATGGAAAATTAGTTAAGCTCTGAACTGGCTGCCGCACTGTCTGCTGCCGTCGTCGCCGTCGTCGTCGTCGTTGTCGTTGTCGACGTCTCCCCAATTGAAAATCGACAACAGCTAGCAGCATTGCAGGCGGAGGCGGCAGCAGCAGCAGCAGCAGCGGCGCAACAGCAGCAACAGAACCGGCATACATACACGCACACATTTACACTCACATATACACTGTGGCGCTGTGGGCAGCAGGCGACGGCAGCGGGGCAGACAGACGAGTTATTTGCTGCGGTGTAAAAAAACCTGTTTGTTTAAACAACAATCTTGTACTAAAAATACATGTGCCTCACACATACACACACAAAGCCACAAAGCCAGCGCACACTCATACTAATACAGCAGCAGCAGTAGCAGCAAAAGAGAGCGAGAGCGTAATTTAAAAAAAAAAAACTCGCTCACACTACAAACACACACATACTGTGTGGCGCTTTAGCAGCAGCAACGGCTGCCAGTGTGTCTGCCAGTGCGCCAGTCGTTGTCGCCTCGTCGCTGCCCCGCTGCGCTGCCTGTGTTAACCGCAGCAGCAGCACCAGCCGCAGCAGCGGCAGCGCCATTGCAGTTTACCCGTTTGCTTGCACGTAGGCGTCCGCTGGTCTGGCTTAATGTGTGTGTGTCTATGTGTGTGTGTGTGTGTGTGTGTGTGTATGCGCCTGTTTGTGTCTGTGTGTGTGTGTTGGCGTTGGAGGGCCCCGTTCCCGTGTAGCCAGCCAGCCAGCTTCTAAACCGACAGTTGTTGTTGCTGCTGTTGCTTTTGTTGTTTTTGCTTTACGTTATTTATGCGCGTTTCGTTCAGTTTCGTTCGATTCATTTCGTTGCGGCGGCACCGAACAGAAATTGACTCAAATTGACGACGACGACGTTGGACGCAACGGTGGCAACGCCATGCCCCGCATGCCCCTACCCCTAATGCTAACGTCAGGTCAGTTGCCAGCGAAAGAATGCTGCGGCTGCGACTGTGACTGCGGCGTTTGCTAACTAGCAAAGAGATGCCAGATCGAAACCCAACAACACCTGAAGCTCACTCGATAATGTGTGTGTGCGCGCGCGCGTGTGTGTGTGCGCGCGTGTGTGTGTGTGTGTGTGTGTGTGTACTGTGGGTACCTGCATGAGAGAAGAGGAGCGGAGAGCTGAAGCTTCGCATGAGCAGCAGCCGCATTTAAAGTCAGTCGAAGCGAAGCGAAACAGCAACAGGCACACAGGATCCAAGAAATTCCAATTCTTGGAAAAGTTAATAAAAGTTTTGCCTTCGCGCGCGCGTTGCCGCCTTTCACACACACATGCACAGGCATGCGCATATCTACATACATACATACATACATGTATGTGCACATGTGCTTGTGTGCTTGTGTGTTTGTTTGTGTGCTTGGGCAGCGCATTTTTATGCGCCTGCAGCCTCGGCGGCCCAATGTCTGCCTCTGTCTCTGTCTCTGGCCGCAGCAAGACACACACTTGCCCCCCAACCGTCCCCGCCTGCCGCCCCTTGCAGCCCATTGGAAACCCTCGTCATGGCTGAGACGCGACTGACCATGGGCCCCGGCCACGTTCCTTTAAGGCAGGCCGCTTTCTTTTCCAAGAAGAACTATCCATTAGGCGCCTGAGATCGCCAAGCAACAGCGGGTCCAGCTCCAGCTCCAGCTTCAGCGTCAGCTCTCAGCAGAGTCCGGGCACTGTGTTTACCTGGAATTGGCCAAGATCGTGCTGTAAATGAAACGATCGCCAAATGATCCTTTGGCTCACAACTATGCAGGGCCTTGGCTCTGGCTCTGGCTCTGACTCTGCTTCTGGCTCTGCTTCTTCGACTTTGGGGCTGCCTTCAGCTCGGTTTTCAAAAATATTTATGTTGCGGAAATTTCCAGGCATTGATCGTTACGATCTGGGCAAAAGGCAAAAGACTCAATATATATTCCATAAATATGCCTTATGCGCTGTATTCATTTTTCGATATCTGTTCCCATTTTCATAATATCGATAAATATCGAGTTTTTAAGCACAACTTTATGATCTAGATAGATGAAATCTGGTTTGTAGATCTTCTACTCTTGCAAAATTATGGCCTATGCCCTGTTACCATTGGGAAAAAAGGTTAAATATCTGTTATCTGTTCCCACTTTCATAATATCGATAAATATCGATTTGGAGATATGCTTTTTAATAACTTTATGATCTAGATAGATCAAGCCTGGTTTCTAGATCTTCTTATAGCATATGTATTGCCTATGCCCTGTTTCCATAAGAAAAAAATAGGTTAAATATCTGTTATCTGTTCCCACTTTCTGTTCCCACTTTCAAAATATCGATAGATATCGATTTGCAGATATGATTTTTTAAGCATACCTCGAAGACTTTAAGAGCTACATAGATCCAACTTGGTTTGTTCAGCTTCCTAGGCTATACATAGTTAAAGAATACTTCGAATTTTTGGATACGTAAACCCGTTACCTACCCGGAATTGGAAAAGCTCAAAGGTAGAGCATGTACGATTAGAAGGAGGCTAGAATGTGTTAGGCTATCTCCCGTATAACATATAGTATATCTGCCTCTGATTTCAGAATGAATGATCGACACGTTCCGGCGATCTTTGACATGTGGCTAATCAGTTGATGAATTGAAGGCAGTTCAATCTGTAAAGCAGAGGCGAAGCCGCAAGTGAATCACTGAAACCGAATATCTATACAGATTAGCTCCGATCCCAGAAATCAGAAAACATTTCACTTTATACGTGATATACATATACATATATACATACATATACATATGTATAGAGATCTGGCACTTATCTTTGTGCCTCGATTAACTACAATCTGTAAATAATAGGCCATAAAAAAGTAATTATACAGAAGTTAGGTATTGCCCGGCTTTGCGCGGAGCTAGTGTTTATTTTGATCAAGCTTAAGTTAAGTTGTGATCGTTTAGGAGGGGCTCCAAATATTGCCACTCAATACATTTTTATATAGATAATTGACAAGTAAAGTAAAAAAAAAAAACGATCACAAGCACGAAATTGAACAGTTTCCACGCTTGCGGGTGGAATATTTCCACGCTTGCGGGTGGAATATTTCCACGCTTGCGGATGGAATATTTCCACGCTTCAGAAAAGCTAACGAGTACCGAAAACTTCAATTCAGTTCACATTAACAATCAAACAAGCAAATAGTTTATATATATGTTATATATATATATATATATATATATATATAATGTGAGTAAATAAATCGTTAAATAAGTTGATTAAGTCGATCGGACGATCTTTGACCTGGGCTTATCAGCTTGAAATTGATGAATTGAATTAAGATCGATGAGAATAGCAGAAAAAGAGCAAAAAACAACGTGAATCAGAGAAAGCAAAAAAACAAATAAAAATACGCCACTCAAAATGATTTCGATTATCATGTAGATTGTAGATTTTGCCATGGAGCTGATCATATCGTGGCATTGGCATAAATGGAATTAATACGAAAATTACTGGGTACAGCCGAACGAGGCGATCTTTGGATGGATCCAGCAACTGGGCATAGATCATAGATCAGAGATACAATCATGCGATACTCAAACAAAAAAGTCCCAAAGTCACAATATAACTGGGGGACTTACACACGATCAATTCTTGGATGCTGTGAATATATGAATATATAAACATTTGCTTGAATGCGATTTGATAGATACGCTGGCTAAATGCACACGCCGATCGCCGATCGCAGCTCGAGGGGGGCGCGACGGGTGGGCTCGGTATTAGTCAGACTCGGGCCTGGAAACAAAGCGATGCCAATTGGCGTTTTGCGTATTAGCCAAGCGCCAACGTGCGATCTGGTATTACGTACATGGAGTTTTCGGGTGCCTAAACAATTGTGAATAGGCCTTAGCCGTAACCGTGACTCAAGCCGGGCGAAACACTCGCCCCAATTACAATTCTGATATCGTAAGCTGAAAACGTGATTGAGCCACGTGCAGGGTGGGGGGGGGAGATCGAATCGGAGTGAAACAGAAATGGCAACGAGTCAGTGTGCACGTCTTATAGATACCCTGTAACCAGTTGCGAGATCTACAAACTTTTGCCCTATAACAGTCAAGATATGTTCTGGCATAACTTGGAACTCTATCTATGGATTTTGATGAAATTTTCAGGGCTTAATTGGGGCAGCGCAAGCTGTGCACATACCAAGGCCCAAGGTTGTAAGTCTTTAGGGCAGCGAAATATCCCTTAAGTAAAATACTCTGCATCTTTGGGCTATACGAGATAAGAAACTTGATCGATTTTTATCCATTTCCTGGACTAAAGCTGGATTTTAAAGTAAACTTAAGCTCATCAACTTTATCTCGGATTGATCAAAATTATAATTGCTTAATTTGCTAATTGGCTGATTAATCTACCCACTTGCAGTCGGTACAAGTACAGGGTATTAATATCAGTCACCCATTCAAGGCCCAAGCGAGCTTTTTTATTCGACTTACCTATAAAAAAAAACTCGACATGGAAATACTGATATGTACATATGGGTACTACAAGAAGAAATTGGAACAGTCGAATGGCATGTTTATCTATATACCTAGTATATGAAATGTCATTTAAACGGTTTTGAGAGCGTGAATCGCACGATATTTAGCACTATTTGTGCCCCTTTGTTCGATCTTATCGCCCGATAAGCGCCGCCAACTACCCATCCGAGTTTATTTCACAAGCCTTCCACTTTTGTTTTTTACTTCGTTGCAAACTTTGTACAATTAGTCATAAAGTGACATTGAAGAAAGACACCCAAAATGGGGTATATCTATATCTATGGAATAATTGCGTAATTCCTCGCTTGGTTTCTATTGTCATTTCCGGAACCAAAAGACGGCATGGACAGGGCTTACATTGGACTTATTTTTGAACGTAGCGCCTTGCGCTTTGGTATGTACTCAATTTTGGGTGTCCTTTTTAGTCACTGATAATTTCAGAGAGATCGGACTATGAACACCGAAGTTATCTGAGAATGCATTAACCATAATTAGTCTGGGGATTTGGAAAGAGGAAGAACAGCTGCTGCATAGTCTCTTTATAGTGAATGGAGTTCCCTTAAGTTTGTTTTTATATTCGTTCAGTTCTTAGTCCTATTTTACTTGCGATTTGGACCCCATTTTACGATTTCTACTCTCTTAATTCGACCTCGCATTAACTTCGGTTAATTTTCAGAAACAACTAGGAATAAGAATAAACACTGGACATATCATGGTAAAAATACGACAAAGTAATATATGATAAGTTCCCAGGGTCTTGATTTTGCTAAATCAAAAGCTTGGAGCTCAACATTTGATAGCTCGAAAAAATGATATAGGTTTTACGATTGAGAACTTTTCAGAACCAGAGTTAATGCCAATTTGCGAATTAGTCAAACACAGAACTGTGATTTAGATTTTAGTATGTATTTGATTTAGGTATTATAAATATGAACTATACTCTATATATACTCCATTTACTCTATATACTCTTTTACTACATACATATATATCTTAATACTATATACTCTAGATACTCTATATGTACTCTATATACTCTAAATACTATATATACTCCAAATACTCTATATACTAGAGTATATATAAACTCTATATACTCAATATACTCTATATACTATGCATACTCTATATACTCTAGATGTACTCTCTATACTCAATATACTCTATATATACTCGATATACTCTATAAACTATTGTATATATACCCTATATACTCTATATGTACTCTATATACTTAATATACTATATATACTCCAAATACTCTATGTACTATTGTATATATACTCTATATACTCTATGTACTCTATGTACTCTATATACTCAATATACTCTATGTACTATATATACTCCAAATACTCTATATACTTTACATACTTTATGTATACTATATACTGTATATACTCACTATACTCCAGATACTCTATATACTCCATATTCTCCATATACTCTATAGACTTTATATGCTCTATATCTTATATTCAATAAATAGTAGCGGAACTTTTGAAGTATTTTATGCTATGAAAGAACATATAGATTATTTGTAGTCCAAGATTTCTGGATAATTCTAGTTTGTAAAAGTGCCCATAGGCGTACGAGCTGTGCCTATGAGGGTTATATCATATATATATATATATATATGTATATATATATAAGAGCTGATCAGCGCTTCGACTTATTGATTTGCTTTCATTTGCGCTGGTTCGGGTTGGCTTTGGGCTTAGTTAGGTCTCGGATTGGGTTACGCGTGCGCGCCGAGCTCTTCGAGTGTTGCTGTCTCCAAGTCTCCAAGTGTCGCCCCTGCCCGCTCCACAGCGACAAATCCGCGGGCCCGACTCGCATATATATACATACATATACATGCATATACATGCATATACATACATATATACGCATATATATGCGGCTCGTTGTCTGCGCCTGGGTTTGTGTGTGTGTGTGGGCTTATGCTCCGCATTCGAAGGCAGACAGCACGGCGTCGGCCCGGGCCCAATAGCGTTTGCCCCCTACCCCCTGCCCCATCGCCCCCTTTCCCGCCCATGGCTAGCCAACGCTCGCTCTGTGTCGCTTTTATGTGCGCCTCCCCTCTGCCGCGCTGCCCCTCTGCCGCTCTGCCCACACGGTATCCGCGACAGCGATCGCACCGCGCCCTTTGTGCTTGAAGACGTCGGCTGCCCCGCGTCCGTCCCTTGGCCCCTGCCGCTTGCCCCTTGCCCGTTGACCAAATGATTTTTGTTTGATTTTTGTTTTATTTTTCAACTTTTTAATCAATTCATGTGTCTGTCTCTGTCTGACTGCCTGTGTGTGCGTGCGTGTGTGTGTGTGTGTGTGTGTGTGTGTGTGTGTGTGTGTGTGTGTGTATGTGTGTGTGTGTGCATCTATTGTGTGTATAGGTTTTCGATTTTTACGTTACCTTTACCTTTTTATATTCAATTTTTATCTCTTTGCCTGCGTCTTTTCCGCTTTTTACTTGAATGTGTTTCTTTTCTTCTTCGTTTTTTTTCGTTTATTTTTTTTGTTTTCTTCTTTTTGATAAATCGATTTAGAAGCCGACGGGGCCACAAAAGTGGAATTCTTTTGATTTTATTTTAAACACACACACACACACACACACGCACGCACGCACGCACACGTATGCTGCGCTGACTGTGTAGTTGTTGCTTTTGTTGTTGTTGCTGTTTTTTTTTTTTTTAAGTTTTCGTTTTTTTTTTTTTCAACTTTTTTCTCGGCTGCTTTTGTTTTTGTTATTCCTTGAGCGCATGTTGTTTTTGTTGTTTGTTACTTGGAAATGCAATTCAAAAACATTTTCATGTGCATGCGTCGGCGTTTGTCGGCGGGGACGGGGGGGGGCTAGCGCTCAACGTTGCCAGACAACGCTTCGTTCTTTTTTGGGGCGTGTTGGGATGCCAGCAAAAACAGCCAAAAACAACAACAACAGCAAGAAGAAGAAGAAGAAGAATACGCAGAAGAAGAAGCAGAAGATCGCAAAGGCGACGACGTGGGAATCTATGCGCGCTGTCCAATGTCCTCTCTCGACTGGAAGCCTCTCTTCACGCCCAACTTGCATTCACTCGTTCACTCGCTCGCTCGCCCCGTCTCCCTCACTCCTAGGCGTGAGCATTGCCGAGTAGCAGCGATCTATCATCGGGCATCATCAGAGCGGCCGTCGCCTTCTGCTTTGACTAGGTGAGTCAATGCTTTTTTATCTGCATTGTTGTTGCTGTTGCTGTTGCTATTGCTGTTGTTGTTGCTATTGCTGTTGCCTTTTGGTCGAGCAGCTCTAATCGTGTTGCGTGCGTCTTTCGGCTCTTTCGCTTATGCCTCGTTTTTTGGTCTCTTGCGCCCTCGCTTCAACTGCTGTTCAATATCGCACGCGCAAATGATGCTGCCAGCAGAAAACACAACAACAACAACAACAACAACAACTTGCCATAGACAGAAAACACATTTTTTATTTGTGAATTTGCATACACACGCAGTCATCACAGCCGCAACAACAACAAGAACATCAGCAAAGTCACACAAACACATGCATATGTGTTTCATTCATGAATTCCAGTTGACGACGATCGCCGCGACAGCAGCAGAAGCAGAAGCAGCGGCAGAGACAGCGACAGAAGCAGCGCAGATTTTTGTCTCTGCGCACAGAAAATTTCGTTTGTCATTTGCAACAAGTGCGGCCCACAGTTGCTGTTGTTGTTGTTGTTGTTGTTGTTGTTGTATTTGTTGCAATTGCTGTCGTTGTTATTTTAGTGCAGTTGCATTTGCCTTTGTTGTTGTTGTTGTTGTTGTTGTTGTTGTAGCTATGCCCTTTTGTCTTTGAGCTTAGTCAGGTGGGGGCGACGGCAGCATTGCTAAGCGATAGCAGCGGCGACGACTGTAATGCACCCACAGCCAAAAACAATGTATGTCTGTATGTATGTATGCATACACACATGCACATATGTACGTACATGCATCTATAGCAACAACGAAGCATACACACGTACGCACACATACACACACTTACAAAAACAAAAAATGCATCGCTCTCATAATGGAATAACATGTTATTCCATCGTGAGCCAGCACAGCGCATTACACATTCAACAGTTGATTCTCGATTGTGTACGTAATACACACACACACACACACACACACACACACACACACACTCACACACACAAACATAAATGCATGCACAGAGCATAAGCGCAGAGCGCGAGAGTCAGAGAGGCAATGGCATGGCGTGCACTCAACCCCCCCTTCCACCTTAAATCACACACACACACACACGCACACACATCATGCGACGGCAAGCGCTCAACAAGTTCATGTGACGATTTGACGCTGCGTCGCCGCGTCGAGGCGACAGAGCAAAAGCAAAAGCACCAAACATGTCGGCCGGGCCGAGCCCTAGTGCCAGAATGTCTGGCAGCCACGACGCACACATACACGTGCACTGTACATGCACTCTGCGTTGCATGTGTGTGTGTGTGTGTGTGTGTGAATGTGTGCATGTATCGGTGTAAACTGGCAGAGCTAGCGAAATTGTAGCGCAAGTTGGCAGCGGCCGCCGCAACGTGGTTCGCAGTCGTCGCTGTCGTTGTCGCTGCTGCTCCTTTGGCGCACAGCCACAATGGCAGCAGCAGCACAGTGTGGCAAAGCTTTTGGTTATGAATAAAGTTCAAAATGATAACATATACATTTAATATTTAAGCCTTGACTTTTTTTTTTCATAGTTAAATAATTTTGATAAAAAAAAGATAGTATGCATACATATATTTTAGTTGCATGCTAGAAAATGATTTAATATTACACCGAATACCTGTGATAGTGGATACCTTGCCCCACTGTGCACAGTTTGAGTGGCCAGCACACCACACAGAGTTTGTCAGTTAGTCAGCCTGTGGTGAGGCAGGCGACGGCGGTTCGGGCCTGGGCCGTGCCCGGGGGCAGGGCCAGCAATCGTCGTTCGTGTCCGTCCCCTTCTGTCCAATGCGTCCGACGCGTCGGTTGTCGGTCGTAGCAGAAAATCAACTCTACACCAGCCGCACAAAAGCGCCGCGGTCGCAACAAGCACAACCATGATGGAATAATATATTTATATTCATATTAATATATATATATATATATATACATATAAACATACATACAGATATATGTGCATATGTATGTATGTATTCCGTCATGAACACAACAAGAAGTATTCTCACACATACACGCATACAACCATTCAACGTATTCACTCAAACACACACACACACACTCGCACACGCACACAAGTGTACATGCATGCATAATACAGGAGCGCAGACACCTCGCCGACGATTGTCGTCAGTTTGTCTGCAGTGCTCAGCGCTGTTGCTGCTGGCTTGGCTGCAAAAGCAAAAGCAACAACAACAACAACAACAACAATAGCAATAACAACAACTGGTTTGGTCTGGCGGCGGCAACTCTGGGGCCCGCCAAGTGTCTGACTCGTTCACACTCACACATAGATGCACGCACACTTGCTGCGCTGTCGCCGCTGTTGCTGCTGCTGATGAGCTATTAGAACGCACACAGATACGCAGCCACACACATACACACACGCGCAGGCACACAAACAAGTAGACAGAGCGTCGACTGCACTCACACTCTCAGACTGAGAGGCGCGCGCCCGAGCTGTGGCTGTGGCCGTGTTGTTGTTGCGTTCATTCGTTCATTTCAGCTCGTTTCGTTTCGTTTCGTTCTCGCATCGTATCCGTGTGTGTGTGTGTGCGTGTGCTTGTGTGTGAGCGGCGGCGGCGACAGCAGCAGCAGCAGCAGCAGCAGCAGCGCCGCCGACAACGACGGGCCAGCCAGTCTAGAACGTAGAACGCAGCAGGCAGAACAATTGTGTTTTGGATTCCTTGCCGTGCGGTTGCGGATCGCGTCGCGTTGCCAAACAAGAGCAACAAATATATATTTTTCTCTGTGTGTTTTTCGGTGTGTGCAAATGAATTCAAGCTACAAATTTCACATATGTGCATATATACTATATTTTTTTTGTGTTGTGCTCTTGTGTTCTTTCATCTAATAACATTCAACAGCAGTCCAAACAAAATCTATATCAAAGTCAAAAGCAAAAGCAAAAACAAAAACAAAAACAAATAAAACCCATACAAAAAGCAACAATTTTTTTTTTGTTGTTACTTCCAAGACGACGGCGTTAACGTGTTTTTGTTGTTGCGCTCACTTGCTTCCAGTGCCAGCGCTGCCAGATCGCGAGTTATGAAAGCGCAAGCGTCGCCAGCGTCGCCAGCAAACAGCAACAACAGCAACAACAGCAACAACAACAGCAACTTTTAAAGCAACATAGATATATGCTAAGAAATCTGTATATATAAATATACATATATATATATAGTAAATACTATTTTTGATATACAAAAAACGTTTTACAAACAAAAATGGATAACAGCGAACAAAGTTCGATAAACAACAACAACAACAACAACAGCAGCGGCAGCGCTGCCGCCGCCGCCGTAGCCATGGCTGCCGCCGCCGCGCTGAGCTTTAATCAACAGGAACAGCAGCAGCAGCAACAACACAAGCGGCCCGCTAAGGACACGACAGCAGCAGCCGCAGCAGCAGCAACAGTTGCTGAGCGCCACAGCAGCAACAGCAATGGGAATGGGAATGGGAATGGGAACGGCAGCGCCTGCAGCCCCAAGATGGGCTCACGTCGCATTTTCACGCCGCAGTTCAAGCTGCAGGTGCTCGAGTCGTACCGCAACGACAACGACTGCAAGGGCAATCAGCGTGCCACGGCGCGCAAGTACAACATACATCGACGCCAGATACAAAAGTGGCTGCAATGCGAGCCCAACTTGCGCTCCTCGGTGGCCAACAACCAGCATCAGCAGCAGCAGCAGCAGCAGCAGCACCAGCAGCAGCAACAGTTGCAGCAACATCATCAGCAGCAACATCATCACCAGCAGCAGCAGCAACAGTTGCAGCACCAGCAGCAGCAGCAGCAGCAGCAGCAGCCAGCGCCGGCGCCTTTGAAGCCGCATCAGTTTCATCAGCATCTTCTGGCACATCATCATCATCATCATCATCATCATCATCCGCACGGAGCAGCCGCCGCCGCCTCGATGGCAGCAGCTGTTGCTGCCGCGCGCGCGCATCAGTTGCTGACGAACGGCTTCGCAGCGCCGCATACGCATGCGCATGCGCATCATGTGGCAGCAGCAGCGGCGGCGGCAGCAGCAGCAGCAGCAGCGGCGGGCGCCTTGCCGCCGCTGCAGCACAGCAATGGCACGCCAGCAACAGTTGCTGCTGCGGCGGCAACAACAACAACAGCAGCAGCAGCAGCAGCTGCGGCGGCCAGCAGCAACAGCAGCAACACGTTGTCGGCGGCCAAAATTGCCGCCGTTGTGGCAGCATTTGCCAGCAACAACAACAACAACAACAACAGCAGCAGCAGCAACAGCAGCAGCAACAACAATTGCCACCACAGCAGCAGCAGCAACAGTTGCAGCAGCGCCACAACGTTGCCATATTGCACAACAACAACACAGCAGCAACAAGTGCCAAATGCCGTGCCACTAAACAGCAGCAGCAACAGCAACAGCTGCAACAGCCAGCACATTCCTCAGCCCGCAACACAGCAGCAACATGCCACACAGCAGCAGCAACATGCCACACAGCAGCCGCCGCCGCCGCCTTTGGTTTATGGTTATGCGCCTGCCGCCTATTTGCCGCTGCCCGCGCCCATGGATCTGTCGCTGAGCAGCGCGGCGCGGCGACAACGCGAGCAGCAGCAACAGTTGCAGCTCGAGCAGCAGCAGCAGCAACAGCAGCAACAGTTGCCGCTGGGCTGTCGCAAGCGCGCGGCGCAATCGCCCTGGCTGGGCGGCAGCACGCCCGCGGACAAGCTGAGCAAACTGGAGGCCATCAAATGCGAGCCCAGCGACAACGAGGCCGAGGACGACGTGGACATCGACATCGACGTCGAGGCCGAGGCCGACACGGAGGCAGCAACTGTTGCTGAGCGCAAGCTGCCCGCCAAGCAGGTCAAGCTCTTCAAGCCCTATCTGCTGGACGAGAGTGCGGCCGAGTCACAATGGCAGCCGGAGCCGGAGCCGGAGCGGGAGCGGGAACAGCAGCTGGAGCTGCGCGTTGAGGATGAGCGCGCCGCCGATGCCGATGATGAGGAGCATGCCACGCTCAACGGCGGCAACAGCAGCAGCGGCAGCGGCGGCAACGGCGGCAGCAAGAAGAAGAAGCGCGCTGCGCCCAAGCAGCGGGAGCCAATCATCTGGAGCAATCATCCCTTTGCCAGCGGCAGCAGCAGCACCAGCTGCTTTCAGTCGCCGCCGCCGCCGCTGCTGATGCCTTACGCTGCCGCCGCGCCGCTGCCGCCGTTTCACGCCGGGAGTCCTCAGCAGCAGCAGCAGCAACAACAGCAGCAGCAATTTCAGGGCGGCGGCAGCAACAGCAGCAGCAGCAGCAGCAGCAACAGCAGCAATTGCGGCGGCAGCAAGCCGGCCACGCCCACCATTAATGTGCTCAGCCCCTTCTCGGCGCCGGCGCTCTCGCCCATCGGCTTCTGCTGCCCCAAAGGCTCGCCCGTCTCCGGCTACGAGAGCAGCTCCTCCACCTACAGCGACAGCCCCAGCGCCAGCTCCACGCACAGCTACAGCCTCAACCTGCAGCTCCATGCCGCCGTCTACAACGACAACTTGATGCAACAGCAGCTGCAGCGCTGGCTGGATGAGGAGGCGCTGGCACGCCTTAACTCGGCTGCAGCGGGGGGCGGTGCGGCGGTTGCGGTCGCTGCCACGCCCACAAACAGCACCAGGGCAGCGCCCATAACGCTGCTGGCCTAAGCAAGTGCAGCGGCAACAGTTGCTGATTGCAGCGGCAACAGTTGCTGATTGCAGCGGCAACAGTTGCTGATCACAAAAAAAAAAAAACCCACCTAACGAGCGGGCGGCTGGAGATGGAAGGGGGCGTGGCCTAGGGCCTGGTCCTGGGCCTTCTGAGTTAATTAACGAAAAAAAAACACCACAAAAAAAAAAAGCAATTTTCTTTTCGTCTGTTTTAACTGTTACATTTAATTTAATTAATTACTAATTAATTACTTGCAAAAACAACAACAACAAGCACATATCAAAATCCCGCCCCCCTCCCCACACACACACACATAATTATTACAGCATACAAATTATTTACATATTAATTAATTAATTGTAATTAAAAGTTAAATTTAGTTACGCGCCATTTTTTTTTTTTTTGCTAAATTCTAGCTACAAATTAGTTGTAATTAATTTTAGTTGCCTTTTTTTTTTTTTGTTTAATTATAATTAATTAGCTATATATTGTAATTATTTTAATTATTTTAAGTACCCTATTTTTTTTTTTTTTTTTTGCTACATTTTATTTTTTATTGCGTAAGTTTTGTTTTTGTAAATAACTAATTTTATTGTGTACAAAAAAAAAAAAAAAAAAAAAAAAAAAGAATCAAATGGCATAAAAATAATCAAGCAGAAAATTTAATTAACTCAAGAATTTGAACGCTAAATTCAAAAAGCAACAACAACAGTTAACAAGAGCCCAAATTCGAAGGCTCGGCGCGCCGACGCATCGAATACCCTTGCAGAGAAATTTCACAGGCAGCGATTGTTCCCCTACATACATATACATATAGGGTATATATAGCGCCGATTCTTAAGGTAAAGTTATATTAAATAATAACTGAACCAAGCAAATACTTTGGATTTTCGTAGAAATATTTTCCAGGCAACATTTCATTCAGCTTCAAACTGATTTATTTAAAGTCTTTTGATCAACTAAAACCTGTTGAATCCGATCAAGTATATATATAGATATATGTATGCATGCGTTACATGTTGGCTGACATAGTTGGCATGCCCGCTGCAAGGGTATTAAAGTAGTAGAAGAAGAAGAAGAAACAGCTGAGAAGAAGAAATGAAAACAAACGAAATTCAGACGATTGTAAGAGAAAGCTTTAAAAACAAAAACAACCACACACACACACACACACACACACACACACACACACACACACCCACACACACACACATGAATTTGTTGTCATGGCTAAAAATATATATATTTATATATATATTTAACTGCAAACTGGGCGTGGCCAGCCCACAGAATTGAGTTAACAAACGGGAACTAATCAAATGTGTAATTCTTTTTATATACATATATTTAGCTCATAAATTTATGCCTAAAACATTTAATTATATAAACTAGTTATAGCAATTAATTACACACACACACACACACACACACACACACACACACACATATATACATAATGTTTTTTTTTTTTTTTTTTGGGAAATTGAAAATTCTTGTGATATGAAAAAACAAAATTTTAATAAATTGTTAAAAACTGCTGATCGCATATAAAGAATTATACATATATATATATATATATATAGCTATATATACACACACACACATATATATATATATATAGATTATATAGTATATTTACAAGAAGAAGAACAACAATTATATCTATACACAATATACATATATACAATATATTTATATACAAGAGATGTTTTTTTCTTCGTGCAAACGATTTGCAAGCAAAACTTTACAGATATATATACAGATATATATACATGCATATATACATATATCAATGTATATATATATACATGCACGAGCCCCCAAATATGTATGTATATATACACACATATGTGCAGATATATATATATATATATATATATATATATATATTTATAAAAAACAGTATTTTTATATATTGAAAGAAAAAAAATAATAAAAAAAAAAATTTTCGAAAAACAAAACAAAAGAAAAACTGAACAAGAAATAAAAATGTATTCAATTAACATGAAAATTGCACTGTTTTTTTTTTTTTTTTTTTCTTATTTACCACTCAAAATGGTCTAAAAGGGTATATTGGTTTTGTGCAGACGCATGCAACAGGCGGCAGGCAGGACGAGAAGCTGTTGCGAGCTCGGGAACTTCGAAAGCCAAAAAGCCGGGAAGTAAAAATCGATATGCCATGGGCAGATTTTCATATCCGAACACATTTTCGTGCTATCGATAATTATCGATTTGGAGATATGATATTTGAGCAATAACTCGATGATAATACGAGCTAGATAAACTTCTTCGATCTCGGAAACTACGAAAGCTTCAGACTGAAAACGAACAGCTTATATCCGAATTCCATTTTCATGCTATCGATAAATATCGATTTTGAGATTTGGTTCTTTTGGCATAACTCGAGGATTACATGAGTTTGAAAGGCTTGAAAACTACGAGAACTGGAGGCTTAAAAGCTAATATGATATCATTTTGATGTTATCGATAAATATCGGGTTTGAGATATGGTCTTACAGACATATTTCGAGGATAAGCAGACGTAGATAAGCTCAGAGATGCATAGCCGTTAAAATCTATGTACCATGCACAGAAATTCATACCTGAACATAAAAATTATGTTATCGATAAATATCGGCTTTGAAATATGATTTGTTAAGCATAACTCAAGAATTATCAGAGCTAGATAAGCTGATTTGAGCTCGAATACTTCAGAGACTTGAAACGATATCGATAAATATCGATTTGGAGATATCGATAAGAGCTAGATGCACCTTATTTGGTATGCAGATTCACGTTTGGCATATACCGAAAAGGAATGTCTCACTTTTTGGATAACTCCATCCATTCCATCCGAAAACGGAGAACAAAACATTTGTAGAGGTAGCGCCTTCCGCTTTGGTGTGCACACACTTTTGCGTGTCATATTTGAGCTGTGAAATCTTCATAAGGATCAGAGTAGAAACGACCGAGTTAATTGAGAACCCATTTGCCACAGTCTGGGGCTAGGGAAAGAGGAAGGGAGGAAGAGGAAGCTGCAGCCTGCCAGTTGCGACTCTCCGAGCACTTTTAACTGTTTTTCTTTTACACTCTTTCGTTTTGTTTTTGTCTTTTGAACTCGTTCGTAAACGTTCTCGCATGCAGTTCGGCCATTTTGTTGGACAGTGTGCGGGGCCCCGTTAATCATTTGGCACTTGTACAACAAGTCAACAGCTCGCTTGGCCCTTATGCAATTGCCAATCGGCTGATCGCGCCGATCACGCTACTCAACAGGTATTATGTGATCAGATCAAACAGATCGCTGCGCTGTGCTACACATTTTATACACATTATTTGTTCTTTCTTTCCGTTATACAATCTACCTAGAAAATAGAAAATCGAATAGCTAAGCAAGAAAAGACGTCCGACCTCGGCTGGACTCGAAAGATTTGGTATGTGCCTTCTCTTGGCCCATGGGTATTACGGCCAACCAAGTTTCTGGCCGGCAACTTTGAGTAATTTATTCTAGCACGTGGTCTTCTCTAGCTAGTTATAGTTATCTGGCCCATAAAGACCCGACCCGATCGGCTGTCCCTAGGAACTCAGTGCCTAGAAGAACTGGAGCTACAAATTTGAGCTCAAATAAGATATGTGCATACGATCCTTACAACTGGAGGGGGTATATATATATATATATGTATATTTGAAAGCTGAAGAAACTTCAGAGAAAAGTTTTGAATAGTCCGATATCTGATCGTATGCGAGCCGATCTTCAAAGAGGAAGCCTTAAAGAAAAGATCTTAAGTTGAAATAAAGTTATATGAAATAAGGAATAGATCTTAAGATATCTGCAGGATATAACATACCATATTTCTTATGCATAAGAGCTTCTTCTTTCTGTTCAAACTGAACGAGAATATATGCATAAATACTACTTTACCTTTGGATCGCTCCTTACCTCAGATAGGGATTATTGTCCTTCGAAATTTTGATTATATTCACGTCAGATCGCCCGATTTGCGAACTTGTGCTATGATATACATATATTATAGCTT